>JAODAL010060985.1:0-20586 GCA_025379985.1 Phyllomedusa bahiana | reverse complement strand
GCCGGGGGCTCACCCCGGGCCGGGGGTTGAGGGGGCATGACCCAAAAACCCCGGTAATTTACCGTGGCCCTCAAATTTTCGAGGGCCCCTTTGGTTTCGCCCGGGCAAGCCCGCGCGATCGCCGGGAAATATGGAAACTCCTTTTGGGGGAAAGGGTCACTTCCCCAAAGGGGGGAACCATTTACCCCCTTTGTGGGGAAAGGGGGGGTTAACAATTTTTTTGGGCTTATGCTTTGGGTTTTTGCCCCAAAATGGAGGCCCCCATTTCTCCCCAACCCTCAAAACTTCGGGGCTAAAGTTTTTAAAAAGTTTTTTTCATTATTCCCCCATATCTTTTTCCTCATGATCCCAAAATTGTTTTGTAAGTGCCCAATTTTCCCCTCCTGCGGGAAAAAAAACCCCCCAAAACATGATGCTCCCCACCCCTGTGTTTTAACCCGGGGATAGTTATTTTTTACCCCCTTCCCAAAGTTTCCCTCCCTTTTTTCCCTTGAACTTAATGGGCCCATTATGGGCCAAAAAAGTTCAAATTTTAGGTTTTGTCAAACCAAAAACATTCCCCAAAAATATAGGGGGTTTTTTTTTTCCCTGTGTGCTTTTTTCCCAAAATAAATCGGGGTTTTTCTTTTGGTTTTTTTCTTTTGTGTAAGGTTTCCCTTTCGCGGCAGGGGGGTTTTTTCAGCCCATTTTTTGATACAGAATCCTTTTTTTCACTGTGGATAATGACACAATCTTCCCAAGCTTCCACCACCATCTTCACAAGGCCCTTTTGCTTTTTTTCTTGGGAGGTTTATGGATATGCAACCGAAGCACTTTTAAATTTTGAGCACAAACCCCCAATCCCCTTTCCTAAGGGGTTGAGGGGCTGGACCTTCCCATCTTTTTCCCTACTTGCTTTAAATTTTTTTGTAAAAGATAAAACGAGGCAATTTCCCAGGTCAGTGAAGGAAAAAATTTAAATTTAAACCCCCTTTGCTGTTTTGGGGAAAGTTTGGCCCCATGACAAACACATAAACCACCCTTTTAATTTTAAAGGGGTTAAGGTTTAATTTTTTTAAACATTTGAGAGATAGAATACCCAAAAAAAAAAAACCCCAAAAAATTTAACCCATTGTAAAAAATTATATAAAAAAAATTTTGTTTTTGCATTTGGGGAAAAATTTTTTTGATCCCTCGGGAAAACAAGACTTAAACTTGGGGAAAAAACCCTTAAATTGGCAAGAATTTGTCGGGACGTTTTTCGAATTGATGATGGGGGTTTGTGAAACGTCAGGGGGAAATTTTTGGTCCACTCCTCTTTGCAGATCATCTCTAAATCATTAAAATATTGAGGCTGTCGCTTGGCAACTCAGAGCTTGAACTCCTTCCATAAGTTTTGGAGATTGGTTAGGACACTCTATTACTTTAATGTGCTTCTTTTTGAGCCACTACTTTGTTGCCTTGGCTGTATGTTTTGGGTCATTGTCTTGCTGGAAGACCCAGCCACGACCCGTTTTTAATGTCCTGGCAGAGGGAAGGAGGTTGTCACTCAGAATTTTACAGTACATGGCTCCAACCATTCTCCCATTGATGCGAAGAAATAGTCCTGTGCCCTTAGGAGATACACCTCCCTAAACATAATGTATCCACTCCATGCTTGACAGTGGGGACGGTGTTTCTTTGGGTCATAGGCAGCATTTCTTTCCTCCATAGATGGGCGAGTTGAGTTAATGCCAAAGAGTTTAATATTTTTGTCTCTTCTGGAACCACAGGCCACTTTTGCAATCATCACAGAATCATCCAGGTGTTCATTGGCAAACTTCAGGTGGGCCTGCACATGTGCCTTCTTTTTTTTTTTGTTTTTATAATTTTTATTCAAAGTTTTAAATATATAAACAGAATTGGGCACAAGAGAAACAAGGTAGCGTCAGCTTAAAACATACAAATATATGTCTCGCCTTCCAAGAATGGCATATATCCTGCAACTCTCAGGACATATGAGGATTGCAAGCTTTTGCCAGTTCTGAATATTACGCATCCTGATATAAACGGTATTAGGGACATTGCGGTCCCCCCAATTTTCTCCGCCCCCAATCTGGGAGGGCCAAGCCGAAGCAAGAGGAGACGTCGCCAGCACCTAGAGACTTCTTTGGGCGGATCCCCTGCCGTCTCACTCCACTCCCCCAACTTGAGGACTCCGACTGGGATGGATATGCTTTACCTCCGCCGCGGCGGTGGATTAAGGACTGACCTTGAAGACAGACTGGCACACCCTCTCCCTCACTCTAGTTCTCTATTCTTTCCTCCCCACCATCCCTTTCCCCCCCCACACTCCTTCTTTTCCGTCCTTCCCCCCCCACCACTAAACCCACCCTGCCAGGTCTGTCATTCTTGGGTTGGGCGCACTAACGTCCTATTCTATAACCCACTCGGGTAGTATTGGCCACCGAGTTAATCTCGCTGATTTGTCCCTTTTATCTCCCCCAATTCCCATAACCACTTTGGTCTAACATATCTATATACCTAAAATACCTGTTGTACGACCCTGTTTCCGCTAAGCGTCCTAGTGCTGTCTGCGTTAACCCCAGGTAGCGGTCCACAGTTTCTCCCTACTTAGGTGTCGGTAGATGAATCCAGGAATTACTCCTGCGCTTCCCAATAACCCTCGTTATCAGAGGGCACTCGTAGTTTCCACCTCCATTCCTACCGATTTTTTTTGAGGGTGGGGGGGAATTTTTTGGGTGGCACTATTCTTTTGCCTCTCTAAGGCGACTTAGGCCTTTGTAACAGCTCACTTGAGGCGGATTTTTCCAATGTCTTTAATGGTTTTGTGCGTGTCAATGTCGCGTCATTGCTTTTCCCTACTCCCTCATGTCCTGCTGCTGAGAGGACTACACGCTTCCTGGTCGGACTCCAATGGTCGGTTCGATTTACTGCTGACCTGGGTAAGTGGAATCTGCTCTCTCCCCTCTGATCACATATGGCTGAATATATTTCATTGAATGTCAAGGGATTGAATTCAAATGTTAAAACGTGGACTCTTTTAGACATGATCCTTAAGCGGTCAAAAGACACATACATAGTATTTTTATCAAGAAAAAAACAATTTTAACAGAAGATAGAATTTTAATTTTGCGAGGAAAACAACCTGTATCCGAGTGCCTTTCCAGGCCTCACAATTACAGGAAAAAAAGGCTGGTATGCTATTTTGCTTCGTAGTCAATGTCATTCCAAGTTCAGGATTCCTAATTTAGACCCCAGGGTCATTTTGTAATGTTAAAGGGCCTATAATGAGGGGACGCATTGGACGCTACTGCTAACATTTAGCCCCAAACACCTCGCACAGGTATTGATTTCGTGAACAATAAATTTTGAGCAAATTGGCCAAATTTCTCTCAGGGTTCTACTCCTTGTTGGCGGAGAGAACTTCTATATTGTTCTTCTCGGAGGAAAATGGACAAAGTTGTTACTGCAGTGGCAAAAGCTCTACCAACCCATCCTTGAGTGCTTAGCGAGGAGTTCCGGAGCATGCATAGGAAGTTGATCTGTAACGTCCTGTGGCACATTGCACATCCAACTGAGCGGACTTACACTTTCTATTCCCCCCCATACGGGCTCACACTCGCGTCTCGATTTACTTCTTCGGGAAACCTTACCTGTAGTGCGTCGGCTAGGTACGGTTGAAATCAACCTATAACTAGGTCGGACCATGCTTCCATGACGCTCTCTCTAAATCTAGGGGATAACTCGCACAAAAAAATGCCACTGGCGTGCTCATGAATCCCTTTTGAAGCACCCCCAGCACAGAGAAGAACTGCGGCAGGACAATTTAAAGACTTCCAAATGAACAATGGATCGTGTGACCTTCAACGGGGCTTACCACTTTGGGAGCACACAAAGCGGTGATACGAGGAAACAGTATCGCCTGGGTTCCCGTATTTAAGAAAAACGGGAAACCCTCAAATGTCTCTGCTTCGGAACTGTCTTTATAAACTCTCGAGGCCCTCTCTGGCAGCTGCTTACCGAACCAGGCACAGACTTCGAGAGGTTGTAGAGCTCGCGAGCTAAGATGAGGGAGTTGGAAGTATGCAGAACCGGAAAAAAACTGTTGGTTGTATACGCAGACATAAAGGTTCTATTTCCGTGCTAATAAGGCACATACCTTGCTAGCTAAGGATGCTCCGTGTGGAGGCTCTCAAACAATAGAACCATATCCTTGAGAATAGTAGTGGTATGATCTTCTACGATCCGGAAGGACGATCGCGGAGTTTTTCCACTCTTACTATGCAGGATCTACAACACTTCCGGACTTATCAAACAATTTGCTTTCTCTTCACTCAAATCCGCCCCTGCATGAATTTTTATCATCCTGCAACCTCCCCTCCTTTCGAGACAGACCTGCGATTCTCATCGCCCCGATCACAAACTGAGGAGATTGGGAAACTTCTCAAGAATTTACCCTCCCAAAAATCCCCAGGTCCAGACGGATTCAGTACCTATACTTCCAGACTTATCTTCCCCTCAATTAGACGATTACTTGGTGAAATATTTAATTAATACATTTTTGAAGGTGTGACCAGATTCCCCGTCCATGCTGCTCGCCTCATAACCTTATCCCAAAGGCCCAAAGAGAGTCCATCTTGATTGTTCTAATTATCGGACTATTCACCCTTCTAAATGCTGACTGAAAATTATTCGCCAAAATTTTGGCCAATCGTCTATCATATGCTTGCCGGGATTAATTTAACAAAGACAAGGTGGGTTTTGTTATCAGGTAGGCAAGGGGATGATAACACTAGGCGGGGCGCATAGACCTAATCGAGATAGCGTATAGGAGGCAGGTGCCGGCTTTCTTTACTGCTCGCATTGGACGTGGAAAAGGCAGTTCGGTCGCCTCTAAATTGGACAGTTTATGTCCGACATGAGTACAGAAGGTATTCGGCTTTCGAGGCCCATTATGAATGCTATTGGTTCGCTGTACTCCTGCCCCTCTGCAGCTTTTCGGACTCCACACGCCGATTCCCCCTGATCAAGCTTAAAAAATGGCTCGAGGCAGGGCTTGTCCCTTATCCCGATTGATCTTTGTCCTGTGTATCGAATCCATTGGCTGCGGCCATACGAAATTAACCCGATTATCCCATGGGTATCCGAGTCCGTGACAGAGATTTCAAAGGTTCCTTATATGCGGACTGACATACTCCTGATCTATCCAATCTTAATACCACTATCCCCCCATTTTGCAATCACTCTTGACGCATTTCGGCCTTCTCCTCGGGCTAGGGCACAAGTGAAACTCGTTAAGACAGAGGCTTTTACCCTTAAACATACCTACCGGCTCAGTTGGATACTGTACAGATCGAAACTTTTGTTTTAATTGGAAACAGAGATCCTTAAAATACCTGGGGATAAATTTGACTCCAACATACGCCATGCTGTTCTCACATAACTATCCTGCAATTTTTGGAGGTGCACCGATACTGAGTAATATTGGATGACCTACTCTATATCACTCTTAGGCAGAATAGCAGCGATTAAAATGGACAGTCTCCCAAAGTGATGTACCTGTTTGAGTACTTGCTGTGCCGGATCCCACACTCGGGACTTAAAAACTCATGCAGGCCGCCATCATGCGTTTCAGTTTCATCGGGCCGGGGCAGAACCATATTCCAAATGACAGTCCTGCTGGCTTCAAATCTCGAGGGGGGCTCTCTGTACCTGACATTACAAAATATTAACAGGGCTAGCGCAGTCTGCCGACGAATCCCTGCTTGGTCATAGCCTATACGCGTACATCCAGATGGACAGAGGTTGAGAAAGATATAAGTTGTGATTAGCCCCGATCCATCTGAACTCGCTCCTGTGGTTTACAACGCACACCAGATTGTCAATCCATTGCTGGGCCCAATGGCTCTGGTGGAAAGTTGTGGAAATCTTGTCATAAGAAATTTAATCTCCACTTCGCAATTACTCACCTATGACATCGTTTATTTTCCATACCATTGATCACCTGAGATAGCCTGCTAACATCCCACATGATAACCGTGGTTTGATAGGTCAACTATTTAAGCTGGCGGATATTGTGGACTTACAGCGACCAGAGAGATTCTGACTTTTGAACTCTAGGGAAAATAGTTCTTAAGCTCCACCCCGCACTACTACTCCTATCTGGCAGATTACCATTTCTTACTCAGATCTCACGTCCTCCAAGTCTGTATCGATCCCCTCAGCTTTGAGCAAAATATGCGAACAAATTCTTCTACAGATGGCTGATTTCATTCAATTCAATATATCACAAATTTGGTGACACACAGACCCTCCCAAACCCCACCCACTCTTACATGAGAAAATGGGAAAGCTATTTAGGGGACGGCCCATCCCATAGACACCTGCGCAAACAATTTGGACCCAGGCGGCTCCAAGTCGTCCTTCTTGTGTCTCTACAAAAGAAAACCAATAAAGCTGTGATGCTTTGGTACCTACTCCTACTCTTGCACACTTTTTACCTTAGTGTTCTGACTTATGTTAGGTGTGTGTAGGGAGAATCAAAGATCTTTGGCCCTTTTTTTTGGGGACTGCCCTATAAATTAAAACCTCTCTTGGTGAATCAGTCCCTATCCTTTGATCCAGAGTTGTTGTAGGGATACCATTCCCGCGGCCCCTGAGTCTCTCTTACCTACTAAATATCTTTCCTTGATGGTTTGCGACGTCCCCAATCACGCCTATTGCACGCCTATCATGTCTATAAGCAAGCATCTGGAAGTGTCAGAGCCCCCATCAAAGACCAATTGCTCAGACGAGTGAAAGACAATTTTTATTCGGGGAGATGAATACCTCACGGCTCTATAGATGGACAGGATAGATATATTCGAAAATTATCTGGAAAACGGTGGGGATACTATATAATCTCCCACTGCCCCATAATGGCAGCATAGTAAACTGGGCCCTGACAAGGCATCTTCTTCTCTCAGCTCTCTACCTCCACATCCCTTAGTAGAAAATTCCTCTCTGGGTAGTCTGTACTTGTTTGTGTATATTGTCTCAATGTTTTTCTTGTTTGCTTTGTTTTACCATTATATACGGGTCAATTGTTAAATTATGTTGAGAACGCGGTATTGAGTGATCACCTATGATATGTACACATCTCCACAGCTAAATCTATAGGCATGTGATTCTGTATATATGATTATTTCCATCTGTTAAATCTGTATGCATTTCTGTGACACAGAGAATCAATCTAGGTTACAGTGTAGGTTCGATCTTATGTTACATACTTGTTTTCTACTTAGGATGCTCTATAACCAATCATAGATTATTTAGAGGATAATGAAAAGGAGTACAGTTAGAAACTGGCCTAGAGCAACGGGGACTGTCTTTGTTGGGCTTCTCATGGGCCCTAGAACACGGAGGTGTTAACCATTAAACTAATAGCTTCTTCATTTAAAAAAAAAAAAGAAGCCCTTTATTAAT
Organism: Phyllomedusa bahiana; assembly: GCA_025379985.1. Taxonomy (NCBI): domain Eukaryota; kingdom Metazoa; phylum Chordata; class Amphibia; order Anura; family Hylidae; genus Phyllomedusa; species Phyllomedusa bahiana. The sequence goes on along the minus strand of JAODAL010060985.1, from coordinate 13,140 downwards.
ATGGACCACAAGAGATCCTTATCCTTGGTTCTCGGGAGCGTTGGGGGGCTTGTCATTGTCATCCTGGTGTTCTGGAGCGGGGTTAGAGCTCCACAGGCATATGAACGTACTCGAGCAGTCTTCACCCTCCTGTACGAGTTCATTGATTCTCTCCCCCCCCCTTATCATATCCCTGCCCCCTTATCCTTCTGTTTTGTTTGCTCGTACAGGCCTCCTCTTGGACAGGCATCGAGGTCATGATTATCTATTAGCCTCTGTTTGGTTTTCTGTAAAGAAGATAATACATATTCTCTGTGTCCAGTCTGGAAAGTACCGTTTATCCTTACTGATCCATGCTATAGTTTACCAACCATCAACATTGTATTCGATGTTTAACCCATTCTTGTATGTCATACTGTCCATGTCATTTATCTTTAAAATCCTTTAATAAAAATTACAGTTAAAAAAAAATATATGTCATCATAGGAATAAAAAAGTAAATCGTTAACAGAAAGAGATATCAGTCACAATATAAATCAGCAAATAAACTACATGTAGACAATAGAGTTAACACACTTATGAGGTAAAGGTGAGACTGTATGCAATGGCAAATCTAGAAGGCTAGACAACTTGAGGGGCGGACAAAAAAAATTAAAAAAACAAAGCACATGTGCCCTCTTGAGCAGGAGGACCTTGAGGCACTGCACGGATTTTAAACCATTATGGCATTAACTGTCTTACAATGGTTTTCTTGGTGACTGCTTGATCCAGCCTGGCTTGAGATCGATCAACAGTTCCCCACCTGTAGTTTTAGGCTGATCTCTCATATTCCTCATGATCAAGGATACCCCACAAAGGTGAGATTTTGCATGGTGCACAGATCGATTGTCAGTTGACCAGTCCATTTTGTATTCTTCATTTTCTTTATATTGTACCAACAGTTGTTTCCTTCTCACACAGGTCTTACTTATTTGTTTATTTTATTTTTTTCTTTATTATGTTTTTTTGCCGTTTCCCCAGTTTTGGGCCCAGGTCTATGATTTTGTCCCTGGCATCCTTTTAAAAGCTCTTTGGTCTTGCCCATATTGTAAAAGTTTAGATTTGGGTTTTAATTGAGTCTGTGGACAGGAGTTTTTTTAAAAAGGTGATTTTTAAAGACGTCCCTTTAAAAGAAAGGTAAGAGTTGATTAGGAGCTTCTAACTTGGTCTGTAGGAGCCGAAATTTTCTTAAGGGTTTGGGTAGGGAAATCAAATACTATTGTCTTTTTCAACAAAAATTAAAATACATTTATTTTAATTTTTAAAATTGTGTTTTTGTATTTAAAGGGGGAAACCTTCCCATGGGAAAAACCCACCAACTTGCTTTTGGCCTACCTACCTACCTGGGGCCTACCTACCAGGGGCCTAACAACCTACGTAACAGAGGTCTACCTACTTACCTGGGGGACCTAAATACCTCACCTCCCTAGAGCTTTAAAAACCTCCCTGGAGCCTTTTTTATTTTTAGTACGGGGGTATTAATGTTGGCCCTAGTACCTAGCGGGGTCTTACCATGTAATGTGGGGCCCTATTTTACCGGGTTTTTTAAAACCAAAGGTGGGGGAAGGAGGGGCTAAAAATCTAATATCATGGGTTTGGCTAATTTTTTTTGGGAGCAGTTATTTGTTTAAATTTTTGATTAATTGTTTTTAAACCTTTCAAAAAGGGGGGGGTTCTCCTTTGTTGGGGCCCAAAATTCAGTTTTCTTGCTCCCCTTAGGCACTTTAGAAAAGTTTGGTCAGCCAAATGCTGATTGGGTGTTTTATGTTTTTTTACGGGTTTTTCCCTCTGTTGGTTTTCCTTTGGGACTATGTCGGACCAGTTGGATCGATATATTGAATAATATAGTCAACAAAGGATGTTGTCGTGAGTGTTTTTGTGTGATTTCACTGTACTTTTTTTAACCCTTTTTTTTTTTTCCAAATGTTATTAAAAAAGGTATCTGACGTTTTTCTCTATTAATAGTCCTGGATGACTTAGTGTCAGCTGACTTTGTTTTTTTTTTATGTCACCCAAAGGCTGACACTAAGACCCAGCGCTACTAATACAGAGGTGTCTGTCAAATACCTCTATTACTAACACTGGAAATTTAAAAAGGTACAAAAACAAAAAAAACACAAATTTTAAAATTTTTTTTGAAATTTAAAAAAATCCTCGGGCAACATCCTCACTGGGCCTTTTTTTTAAAGAAATGGGTTCAACCCCTGGTTTGAGTAAGGGGGTTTTTTTTTCCCAAAAAATTCATCTTTTTTTCCCAAAGGGAGATCTTAGGGAAAAAAAAAGGGAAAAACTAAAAACAGTACTAAAAACCCCTTCATGCTTTACCTGCGCTGGCTTCTGGGGGTGCAAAGGAAGAGTTCAGGGCACCTTTTTATGATTCTGGGGGTATAGGCCTTTGCCCCCAGGAGGTTGTCTTTGTTCCCCACCAAACCCAGGAGGGCTGTGTTAAAGCTTATGGCCTGGGACCTGCTCTCCCACCCATGGAAAGTTTTTTTACAGGGGGTAGGGGGGCAGTTATGGGGGTGCCTTTTAAAAAATAAGGGGGTTTTTAAGATATTTACGTATGTGTAAATTCTGCAGGGAAGAGTGGTGGGCCCGGGGGAAGTCACCTGTCACGATTTGACATTTATGTGGTTTTGTTCATAACCCCAAATGCCTTTTTTTAACCTGGCAAACTGCAGTGTTTCGGGGTGTCAAGTGTTTTTCTGTTTCTTTCCAAACAGGGGAAAGTTTAAAAAGAAACCCGTACATGTTTTATGCCCCCCTTGCGAGGGAAGCACAAATGTGCAGGGGTTTCTGTTTCCCGTGCTGTGTCCCTTACTCTGTAACATTTCTGGGGTTTTAGGGGGTATTTAATGCTCAAAATTTTGCAGTTTGCAGCCCCGGGAAAAAGTCCAGCATTTCGTGAACACAGCCCGGGTTTTAAATTTATGATTCCCCTTACCTCACAAATTTATTTAACCCATTTTTTTTGGATAAAATATAGAAATAAAATGTAGAAATAGGTGAATAACTGTCAAAAAGGGTGGGGTTTAAACCCTGGGGGAAGGGTAACACCTGCTCATTTAATTTAAAAAAGGCTTTCTGGGTGGGAAAAATGACAGATTTTAGCCCAAATTTTTTTTTTTGAAAAATACTCCATCTTAAAAGGAAAAAGGGGCACAGCGCTGGAAAAAAGCAGGTCTGACAAATAGCTTGTGCGTCCTCAGCCCAAAGGGGGGCATAACCTATGTGACAGGTTCAGTTTAAACACTTGACTTCAACAATCACAGCTGCTATCACCTTCACTGGGGAACTATTTAACCCTACCTGTGGTTGTACTCGGGGTCTAAGTTTTTGTTGTACATGCTTTGGCCACCTGGATTTGTGTTTAGTGCCTGCCTACTGGAAATTTGTCTTGTACCCTTCCTTTGGACATCTTTTCCTGTTGGGTTTCCCCTCTGCAGTTTCTGAGTTGCCCCTCACGTCCCCTTGGAACCACCCCCATTATTTAAACTTTTTTCTTGGACTGTTTGCGTTTTTTGTATGGTTATGTTTCTGCAATAAAGTCCCGTTGAAAGAACTTTTAAAAAAAACTCAGGTCCAATGGATATGGGTTGTAGGGCCTTTTCCGGTTTGGCTGTGATTGTTAAACCTGGCTGAATGTCTTAGGGTGACAGCTGAGGCCTTCAGGATGGCCGCACCAAAAATTTTGTCCACTATTGATCCGGAGTCCTTTTCCAGGTCGGGGGGGTTTTGGGGTCCAGTGTCACGCTGTGATGATTTGGCCGTGTCCGTCCCTTGTGATGTTTCAGGGTCTGTGCCCGAATGCCAATTCCCTGAGATTGGGGGTCGCTGCCTCAGTGCTAAATTGTGATGATTCAAGGTCTGCTGCCCACTATGCCACCTTCTGATGATTCGAGGTCCGCTGCCTCTAGTGCCATGTTTGCTGATGATTGGGGGTCCGCAGCCTCTAGTGCCACGTCTGTTGATGATTCAGGGTCTGCTGCCTCCAGTGCCACGTTTTTGTGGTCCGGAATCCAAAAATGAAAAAATGCCAATAAAAACGTCAAAAAATGAGCCAAAAAAACCCAAAACAGTTCTTTTCTTTTTTGTCTTTCCAAGTCAGGGGTGGCATGGTTTTATTGAGTGATTGGTTAAACAGCTCGCTTTACAGCTCTTCTAATAGCATGTATGAGTCTAAGTAAAAAAAAAAACAAAAGGGGAAACTTTTAATTTTTTCCCTTTTTTTTTAGATGAAACATTGTTCTAAATCTGCCAGCAGTCTGACCTGCTATCGGATAAGACAGAGCAGAGAGAGAAGAGGAGAGCAGGCCCGTAACCTAGAGAAACGTATTCACTCAGAGCTAATAATGTTTAATCTAAACAAAACCAAAAAAAATAAAAGCAATTTTTATCTAAAAAAAAAATCTTCTTACTGGTCCCTAGTTTTTTAAGCAAAAAATTTGAATGAAACTACCCCTTTAACAGTGGCACTGAAAATAAAAAAATTTTGCCTTTAAAGGGGTCTTGCCACTTTACAGTATCCCTTTTGAGGCCAAGGCGTAGCTCTCATCGAGCTGGCCTTGATCTAGCAGTGAATGGCTATAGACATCTTTAGGACAAATTGGGAGCTTTCTCTCGCGTTTTACACAAAGGGGTTGTTTCAACGGTGTAAAAAATTCGGTGGCTTTTTCCCCGGGTTTTGGTTTTATACGGGCGAAATGAGCGCCCCCAATTACGGTATCCTTAGCTTTTTAGAGAAATGGTTTTACGCTTCCTCCCCCCGCCGAAACCATGGATGTATTGTACGGGGGGGGGAGTTAAGGAATGTAAATTTACTCCGGGTTTTGCGTTCCCCCGTGTTCGGGAGTCGCGCGATTTCCCAAAAATCCCCGTATATTGCAGCACGCGCCCAATTAGCCAGTGAACATACCCTAAATGTGAACAAAAAAGCTGGGTATTAACGGTGTTAACGGGGAAAGTTTATTTCGCATGTTTTTAAAAATAGTTGCTGTTTGGTATGTGGGGAATCGGACACTTTGTATTAGGGAAAAAATGTGTGATCATCTGTCCGCTTTAAGTTCTGCTAGTTTGTCAGTTAGTTTGACTTTGTGATCTCGCCATTCTGCTGGATTTTAGATGTGTGTCCGACTCATCCTTTTCATTAGGATTGTAAATTTTTCTCCTATTGTTTTTCCTGTTTATGAGCTTCAGTACCTTAAGGTCATTGGCTCTGAAATAGATACAATTTTAACATTGACTAGGACAGAATTGTGCCTGTCCTTGCCCTTATGCATTGTGTTTTGACTTAAGCTGATCACAAAGTGCTCCCCTGCTTGACCATCAGCGATTGGTTGTGATCTGTGTGGAAACTTGACAGTATGTATTAGTTTAAGCCCGGGCAAAAATTTTTAATTTCACAATCTTAGGGTAGTCCCATGGCAAGGGGTTTTTGTGGCGGATTTTAAAAAAAGGGGCTGTCAAAAAATCCCTATAGCCTTTGAGAGAAAATCTAAACTGTTCAAAAAAAACAAACACTTTAAACATGTATATTCTTGTGCCCGTTTTTTGGCAGAACATGTACTGTTCATTGGTTAAGGGGATGGCAGAATCCACAAAACGCGGACAGAACTGTACCTTAAAAACGTTCAAAAAACGACAAAATGCATCAGAATCCGTCCAGAATATTGTCCTTCTGTGGCCATTCCTTTAGGCATACCCATGAATTGCCTGTGAAATGAAGAGACATGCTTTTTGTGGCTGCTCTTTACTCTGGCCAAGATATGGGTATCATGCGCAGAAGACTTCCTCTACTAACACACACAACTCACTAACACACAACATGAAAATAACTTTTCTAAACTGGACAAACCTTTTAAAAGGAATTATGATTTTTATTTTTTTTGCCAGCTGATGGTGAATAGTAAATTTACCTGCAGAGCTGATTGATTGGTATCATTTGGTAATTTGTCTTTCCCTTCCACATGGATACCCTGCAGCACCCACCCCACTCCTCCTAAACATCCCGCGCCCCAACATGAGAGAGACATACACCAGAGCCTCTTTCCCCCCCACGCACGCATAAACCAGTACAATAACGAAGGGCCAAGGTGGAACAAGGCTTGTCAAGCATATGATTGGATGGATTCCATGAACATAAGTGGTTGGGGTAAAACTATGGCAGGGAGTGCTAATGGGGGGAAGGGCGGAGTCATTCAAGTATCAACGTGAACCAGTTCTTTTTTTTAATTTGCGTTTACAGGTGGTCCTTAATTTCCAGCCATGGCAATTTATTCTTAAAAATTGATTTGTCCAAATGGTGGCCGGGACCCGCCACCTGTCTTTTTGGAAATTAACGCGCTTACTCAGTTGGGCTTGGTTCTAAAATCACCCTGGTGGGTTTGGTATTGCGGGCAAATTACTACCGTGGGTTTTTTACCCCCGGGAAAAGTTTACGGGGGGGGGGGGGAAGAGGCGTCTTACCATTTCGTTTTTTTTTACCCCAAAAGTCCCCACTATGTTTCTTAAATTTCGGGGTTATGTTTTTTATAATTGGCAGGTATTATGGGTCCCAATTTGGGTATAGGGCAGGCTGGTAGGGACACGGGTTATTTGGGGGGGCCGGGGTTAGGTAGGGCATGTACTAGGGGAGGTATAGGCAGCGGTAGGACAGGGTTTATTAGGGGCGGGCTGTGGGCAAAAGGGTTATTTAGGGGGGGGCCGGGTGTAGGGAGGTATTAGGGCAGGTATAAGGGCCGAGCTGTAGGCAGGTATAAGGGCCGGCTGTAGGCAAGGTATTAGGGGCGGCATATTAGGCAGTATAGGGCCAGGATGTAGGCAAAGGTTTAGGAAGCTGTAGGGCAGGTATTGGGGGCAGGTTATAAGGCAGGGGCTGTAGGCAGGTATAGCAGGTGTAAGGCCCAGGTTAGGGCCGGGCTGTGGCCAGGTATTAAGGCCAGGTATAGGGCAGCTGTAGGGCATGGTAATAGGCACAAGGCTGGTTAAGCTATATATATCAAAATAATAAAAAAACATAATACAAATCATTTACCCTTGGATCCCGTGCCTCCCGTTTTCTGCGCTCCTCGCTTTTGGTCTTTAATCTTTCTTCTGGCAGACCTAGGCGTCGGGTGGTATTTCACCCTGCCGGCGCAGCAGCTTGATGTGGGACCCACAGCTGCCTGTGCCGGGGGATTCTCAAGGGACCGCGCGTGTCTGCGGCAGTGTCCGGCCCGGGGGGAGGGGGGGGACTCTGGAGGGGGGGGTGCAACGGGGGAGGCTCGCTCTGTGCCCGCAGTTTTGGTAATCCCTTCACCTAAATTAGCGGCTGGTCCGGGGGGAACACTGTGGCTTGTACTCGTGCATTCAAGCTATATTGCGGGGCTCCTGAGGGAGCTGGCATATAAGGCTGTAGCGGATCCCTGTCGGCGGCTGGGCCCATCGCAGCGCCAGCGGGCCCCGAAGCGCAGAACAAAAATACGTTTACAGATTATACGTCTTCTGTGCGGGGTTACGTCTTTTACAAATATAGTCAGGGAAACGCCCTAAAAAAAAATAACTCCCGCTAGGTTTTACTATCGGGGGGTTTGGTCTAACTATCGGGGAAAACTTCGGTTTTGCGGCGGATATCATTAAAAATGCGTTAGGGTAGGAACTTTACCTAGGGGCATGGGATAAAAGATGTATTAGGAAGCTTGGAAAAAAATTGCCAGGGCCAAAAATGGGCGGAATTCTATTGTCTAAACCACCATATCAAGGTCATTAAGACCTGTTAGTTATTTAGTTGGGCATGAAAGTTTATCCTTTGGAGTAAAAAAAGAATAATAGGCCAGATGACTCTACAAATGGCCTGGGTTCTCGGGAGGGGCTTCTGTTGCGCTTGTTTATTGATTCCATGTGTTTTACACACACCCAAAAAAAAGGATACGCAATAACAAAATAAAAATGTGGGACCTATGATTTATACTTGGGGGAATACTGCGCTGCATATTCCACCATTCACTTGGTTACTGGTGTGTATGGGTTTGTTTGTTCTTTTTACTGGTCTTTGATTATTATTAAAATTATGTTTTTGTCAATTTAAAGTGTATCACCAACGTGCGGTACGTGAAAAATATTTGTGGGGATGGGGGTCTGGGCTGTCTGATTTGGGCCAGGGGGACTCTTTTGTACATGAAATATGTGTAAAATATGCCAGAAAAAAAAATGTGAGTGTTGGGGACACTCAGATTTTTCCTTACTGCAATTTGTTAACCTACTGTTGTAATTTTTTAATATAGAAAAAAAATTGTGTTTGCGCGATTTGTGCTCTTGCTGGCCTCTACCCTGGGAAACCTGGCTCCTCCTTTTCAAAATGGACCTAGCTTTGGGGTCTTTCTCAATTATGGTAAACACTTTTGGACCATAATTTACGGCTTAAGATGGTTGCCAAAAAGGTTTACATTGAATTCCATATATGAAAGGGGTTCCCATTTGTCCCCCAATCAACAGCGGGAATATCCCTGGACTTATCCGCGGGGGTTGTTTCCAAAATAAAAAATGTTTTGGGGTAGGTACGAAAACAATGGAAAAAACCCAGTTAGGGGGATATAATCAATTGTTGGTCTCAAGTTGAAAATTGAGGGGGCAGTGAGACCTCCATTCCTGGAGGGATTAGCTCCTTCGGTTAGGTTTCACACTCCAATTATTGCACAACTGTGGTTCCTTCTTTCCATAAACTTAAAAAAATTACCCTTGGACTTGTCAACGCCACTTAGGGGACCTTTTGAAAACAGGGCTATTGCTTTTCGATGGGTCGGGCCCAAACGGACCATCATTATCAGTTTTTTATTATTAAAAACTTCTAAGTATCCATTTCCCAATCAAGTACAATCTGTTCCCGTCCTTTCTGGCCATTCAATGGGAATTTTGAGTTAAGGTGTTGCACTTTTTTCAGGGTTACGCAGTGGGGAATCGTTGACAACAATCGACAGTAATGGCCCTCTTAGGACACCAGCAAACGTGTACAAAGATCTTATTTTTTCCAGTTTGGTAGGTATAAGGGTTTGCCTAAGATTCTCACATTAAAAAAATTGTTTTTCCAGGTGGGTTTCCCAGGGAGGGGCAACTTGTTGGATGTGGGGAATCATTTGTGGGGTAACCATGGTGACTTGTTCTGTGGGGGGAATTTTCTTTCGTTAATTGTAAGCTTTTGGGATAATACAAGTTCCGGTCCAGGAGGGGGAAATATTTCAACATTTTTTTTGTGAATTCAACTTGAGGATTGGTTTGGGTTTCTGACTTCTCCAGACGGGCCTTGTAGCTCTTTATTTTTTGATTTCTCAGTTATAAATATAAAAAATATTCTATTTCTTTAGGCGGGGACACTTGCTTGGGCGGGGGGGCCAACCAAAACAAAAAACGGTATATTCCTAAGGAGGGTGGGTAAATCCATTCTATTCCCCCCTTTTTTACTGAAGGATTGGTTGCAATGAAATAATTGTTTATGTATATTCTAATAAATAAATTGTTTTAGCTGATTCACGTTTCAAAGTTTCTTCCGCCTTTTTATCTGCTTCTTGGGGGGGGGAACCTTGGGGTACTTGGTAGGTTGCCTTTTGTGGTAGGAGGGGGTTCTGCTTGGCTATTTCTTTTTCTTATTTGGCCAGCAAGGCGGGACTCAGGTAGCTGGGAAATCTGTTTGCTGTCGTCTTTTGCACAAGGCAGTGGGAACCTAATGGGTGAATATCCTAAATTTTGTTTGTATCTACCTAGTCCTTTTTCTTTGTATTGGGTGTTTTTTGGGTTGGTATTGGTTAACCGCCCCTCTCTGTGGTAGGTTTTGTCTGTTTTGATGTCTATTTTTTGGGTCTTCAATTGGCCTCTCAGCAGGGAGGTTTTAATTTATTGGGTAGCGCATTAGCATTGCTCCAGGTTTAATTTTTTGGGTTTTTCAAAAAAAACTTGGACTACCTTATTTTAACTATTGGTTACTGATTAGTTTTAACTGGGTTGATTTTATGGGGTGGACAGCTCAAGGCATTGAAATTTCTAGTTTATGTAAATTTTGGTTTTTTTATATGCCTATTGATATGGTTTTTTCCATTATGCTTTGTACGGGCCATGGTGCTTTTTTGGTTATATTATTGCCTGTATACTGCCCTTATTTTGCATTTTCTGACTTTAATAAAATACTTTTTTATTTTTCGGAATTTCAAATAAAAGAAAAAAAATGCTGCTTTTGTAGAATTGCCTCATGTTCGATTTAAATGTAGTACATTGGAAACGTTGAGGATCCTGTGAATATGTGAGTCCAATTGACTGTCATTTTTCATGTTGGTTTTTGCAGTTTCTCCTTTCACTTGCCAAATGTTATAAGAACTGGAAAGGGAAATCACCCTAGATTTTTTTAAAGGGATTTTGCCGACCATTGATAATATATCGATCGGGATAACAATTCATCAATGTTCGCAAGGAAAGACAAGATGGATATCCATGCAATCCTATTTTGCCAGGAAAAGGGCCCTTTCGCAAAAAAAAATCCAATTGAAAATGGAGGAAAAGTGAGCATGCGCAAAGGGTGGCAAGTTGCATTTTCTCCATTAATTTAAGTGGAAGTTCCGAGTACAGCCTTTGGGTTGACCATTTTTGGGGCTGTATGTTAGTCAGAATAACAAGGCCATTTAAAAATAATGAACATGAAGAGGGTGTGGGCCGGGGGGGGACTCGTGCAGGGTCGCTTACCCATTAGAATTTCTTAGGAATTTGGGGGGGGAACACATTCTTGAAACGAAAGGAAATAGGTGCGGGTTGCTAGGAGGTGTGGGGTCATTTGGAAATCTGGGGACATTGATGGCGCGAGCACAAACCACTCTTCTAATAGGGCCCATTCAAAGAAAAATTGTTCTCTTGGATGGCAAAAAACCCCAATTTATGTTCAAGAGGTTGGATTTTAAAAAAAATAAAAGGTTTTTTTTTCACTTATAAATAAATGAACCATGGATAAAAACTTCAAAAAGATATAAAAAAAAACAAACCCACTCCAAAGGTAAAAAAAACAGGGTCATAGTTAATTATGCAGGGGTTCATGTTTGTGTTGATTGTGGGGCTTTTTCACAGGAACTCTTGGGTTAAGTGCTTAGTGAAATAAAAATTAAAATGGGGGGTCTATTTTAGGTTGTCATATAATCTCCAATTTTGGGTTTTCGTAAAGCAATTATAAAACTTCCATTTTTTTTTGTTATCTCTAGTTATAATTATTGACTGGTTTGGCAAAAATAAAAAAAAACCTTGTTTATTTTCTTCAAAGGCTGCATATTCAAGTTTGCTCTAATTTACCTGTAAAATTTGTACCCCAGGCATCTTAAGGGACATTCTTGCTGGTGGTTGTTTTCTCTGGGAGGTTACTGGTCTTCACCAAGTCTAGCATCTTCTGGTTTGAAAACGAATTTATTGACAAGTGGATTGCCCAGGGCCCAGGGTGAAAGTGCTTGTAAATTATTTTTAATATCCTTTTGTAATAAACATTTTGCATACAAATGGAAAGGCAAATATCGTAATAATTTCCTTTAACCCGGGATTATATAATATCTGTAACTTCATTAATTGTTTATATAAAATTGATTCCATTTTGTATGTTAAATAACAATTGGTGGTTTTAATATACCTAATTTATTTGCCCGTGGGTAAAGGGGTTTTGCTAAAGAAAAAGTGAATTTCTTAGCTTATCAGGGCTTATCCACTGGCCTTTTCGGTTCTCTTGAAAAAAAATTGGGGGGTGTTTGGCCTGTGTTTTTAAAACGAGGATAAATAATAAAGGTGCACCTCCTCTGAGTTGTCTTTGTATCCACGCCTTCCCAATATGGCATGTCCCCATAGGGGCTGATATTTCATTCAAACCTTTGTATAGCGTTGAAAAGATGCCTTTGGGGAACGGGTTTTGGCTCGGGCATAAACCATGGTGTTTGGTCTAAAACCACCGAGGAGATAAAACTCCTTGTACTGTGCAAAAGGTTTAAAAGGGTTTTGTTTTTCCCTTTTTTGGATAACTAAAAGGGAGAAAAAGATAAGATCGGAGGCAGGCAGCCTTTCACTGACTATTTGCAGGGGAGGGGAAGGGAACGCGGGCAGAACGAAATAAAACATAATGAAGGGAGTCCAGCAGGGGAAGTGACTGCCATTGTTGTAATTTACATAATTACATTTACAAGAGTTCCTCTGCTCTCTACTCCAAAGTGCAAAGGGCTTGTATGAGGGAACCTCAGGTGGGAGGCCATTGTAATGTCGAGGAGGGAAGCGTATCTCAGTAAGTAGTGGTGGGTGTGTTTGGGACTGAGAGAAGCAGGACAAGTGCCAACCAACGCCCCAGTCGCCATTTTTGCTTGCTCTTCCCCTGTTCAAAAAAATCCATATTTTGGGGGGGGGACTCTGGCCCAGGCCGTAGGATCGCGGAAGTGGTCCTGCAACAAGGGGGAATTTATCTAAATACCAAAACTTGGGATATCAAACATACTAGATTTAATTTAAATTTCTTACGACTTTGATTGATACTATAATCTGGGGATTTTTTTTTTGATGGTTGTACCAGTTATTCCACTAGTTTTCTATGTGTATGATTGGATTTCAATAAATAAAAAAAAACGTTAGGTTTAAAAAAAAAAAATATAAATTTGGCACCAAATAAACAAAACAAAATCTTTATTTGTAAAAAACTTGTACTTTATTAAATTTCAATTCCTGGCTTATTAATTTGGGGTTTGCAAGTCAAAAGTGGGTTTAAGGGCATTAACTTAGAAAACTGATTTAAACATCCATCTACCACATGTGTGTGATACAAAAAGAACTATGGTGATCTGCACCAGGGGAATCAAGCCCCTAGGGGCCTGTGGGGCGGTGGCTATTTTTGCAGGGTGTTTGGCGTCGTTCATGAAATAAGGGACCGGGGACTCCAAACTCCCCATAAAAAAAACATTCAAATAAGTTGGTCCAGTTTAGTCTGATGATGTGCATAAAGGGAGCAGAGGGGAGTTGGGGTCGGGCCCGTTGGTACTGCTCCATATCTTCTGCGCCTTAATCACTGGCGGAGGAGTTAATTGGATGGAAATGAGCAGGGCAAAGCATTTAGTGCTGCTCCAGGGGGATAAAAGGATTTCTGCTTTTCCC
>JAODAL010060984.1:0-20586 GCA_025379985.1 Phyllomedusa bahiana | reverse complement strand
AATTACGGTTTCCCAATTATAAAAAAAATGTTTTTTTCTAACAAAACTTTTGTTCTTAAAATTTGACCAAAGGGGCTAAAAGGGTCTTTGCTTTGAAATTTTTTGGGGGTTTTTTTTGCTGTGCATGCGGTATACTACAGGTCCTTTTTTAAAAAAAGTTTTTTTAAACCCAGACATTTGTTCTTCACAAATTGTCAAGAGGGGTAAGGGTGAGGGTGTTTGTCAGAAACGGGAAATTAGGTGGGAAACACTTTTTAAGGGGACCATATTGAAAAATTTGACTTGTTTTTGCAAGATTTTTAACTTTGCTATCCCCTGTTTTGGACAAAAAATTTAATAAAATTGAAAAAAAGAGAACAAAGACATGGGGGGTTTCCCGTCCAAATTTTAAAAATGTTTTTTTCTAAAATTAAAGTACAAAAAATTTGGATGTAAAAAAATAGCTTTTTTAAAAAAAAATTCCCTCTGAATTGTACAAGGGGGGTACGGGAAAACTTGACCAAAATGTAGGTTATTCAGAGGACATGGAGTTGGAGCACGGACAGAGAACAAAGTACAAAGACCTTTCCTCCAGCCCCTTTGGAGAAAAATGAGAAAAAGAATGCCAAGAAAAAAAAGGGCCCCGGGGTGTAACAGGAGCGTTAACCACCTTTTAATTCCCAAAGGGTGAAGCTTATTGTCCCACTCATAGGGAGGGGCAACACTCCCCAAGGTATTGATGTGTACGGGGAAGGCTGGATTCTCCATTTCCCTTTCCCGCACTTGCTCAGAAACGACATTTTTCATTTTTGGGGTCATCGGGGTTTTTAAAACCTGCGTTTTAAAATTGATGCGGACGCCAGTTTGGGCTTTCACCGACCCACGTAACCCCGGCCCCTGGGTCATCTGGGGGCCCCCAGGGACAGGTTTGTCAATGCCCCCGTGAAACCCTAAAATGGGGTTGAAAGACTCCTTTTTCCGGGCATTTTTTAAATTGGGGGCCCCTTTGCAGGTTTGGGGCTCTGCTGTGGCCCAGGACGGGTATAGTCTTTGTCCATTTAAAATTTAAATTTGGGGGTTTGAAAGCCCCTTTTTCCGGCATTTTTTTAAAATGTGGGGGTCAGGCGGGTTTTTGGGGGGCTTGCTGTGGCCCAGGACAGGTATAGCCCAATGCCCCAGTGAAACTAAAATGGGGTTAAAAAGATTTCCTTTTTCCGGCACTTTTTTAAAATGTGGGGGTCTGCGGGTTTTGGGGGGCTCAATGTTGTGGCCCCGGAAAGGGTTTTAAAAGTCAAATTGCCCAAGTGAAACTAAAAATTTGGGTTGGAAAGGGCCCCCTCCCTTTTTTCCCCAAACTTTTTAAATTTTGGGGGCCCCCTAAAACTTCTTTTTTTTTTAAATGCCAATTTGGGTTTTCCATGCTGTGGGCCCCGGGAACCACAAAAATTTAAGTTAATTCCTCAGTTTAAAAAAAAAACCAAAAAAAACTGGGGGGAAAAAAAAACCCTTCCCCTTTTTTCTTTTTGGAAAAAACCTTTTTAATATTGGGGTTCCCCCCCATTGGGGCCCCTAATTTTTTCTTTTCCCCCAAAACGGGTTAAAAAAAGTTAAATTTTTTCCAAAGTTGAATAAAATGGTTTGGTTTTTGAAAAACCCCCCCTTTTTTTTGGCTTTTTTAAAAATTGGGGGGGGCCCAATGCAGGTTTGGGGCTCATGCTGGGGCCCGGGGACGGGGGAAATTCAATTTTCCATTAAAAGTAACATAAAGGGTTAAAAATTCATACTGCCTTCTAAAAAAATTTTTTAATTTGTGGGGATGCGGTTTAAGGGTCGGGGCGTGGTACAAAAACGGGGATAAAAAAGGTCTGGGCCCTTTTTTTTCTGTGAAAATTTTTAAAAACCAAAGTGTTTTGGCCTAAAAATGTAGCACTTACCCTTTTTGACTTTTTGTTAAGTTAATTTCAGTTCTCCAAACCTTTTTTTGGGGTGTAAAAAGAAGGGTTTTGTTGCTTTTCCCTTTTAGATTTTAAATTGGCCCATGGGCGCAAATCGTTTGCTCATTTTTGAAAAACCTTTATAGCGGGCCCGACTATCAAACAAACCGATCGATTTTGAAGCCAACGCAATCGTCAAAAAATAAAAAATAAAAACCTACGGGATTTAGTGAAGAGTTTTTTGCGAGGGGAAGTGTACTTTTTTTTTGGTTTGCCTTTTTGGGAATAAAATGTAACTTTTTTGATAAAATTTTTTCCACTTTTTAGGGGATGTGAAATGACTAATCACTGTATAGAACAAGTACTTGACTAAAATATAACTTTTAATAAATATACTTTAAAAAATTCCCTAAATGCCCCTACTTAAAAAAGAAAATTTATGCATTGCCAAAATTTAACTATAATAAAAAACAAATAAACCAAAAAACAGTTTGACAAACTCCCATTTGTTTGGGAAGCCACCCCTTTGACTTTCCGGGGGAAATTTTTGGCTCAGGGAATTGCCATTTTTGGTAGATCAGTATTGGCAAATCAATTTTCGGGCCCCATTTAGTCTCTTTTTAAACCCGGGCCCCTCAGCCAGTTTTATTAAAGGCAAAAGAAAAAAAAAATATAAAATAAACTCTAGGCCATCCGGCCACTAGCTATACAGATAGCATCCCTCCCTACCGTGGTCTGGACCTGGCGTCCAGCCCCACAGATATCCGCTTGGACCAGTTGCTGTTGGTTCACGCTTCCTCAAGTCTGGAGGTAAGAGACCCCTTTCCATCTTGCTCCCCTGCCACCCCTTAACTGAGGTAGCAAAAACACCCCCCCGAATTTTCCCTTTTATTGGGCAGGTTTTCTTTGGTTCCAGAGACATCCCAAAAACCCTGCCCGGGAAATTGCAGGAACGCCCCCCCACTCAACTCCAATGGCTGTCCCAAAAAACCCAACCCATACTTAGCCCTCTAGCAGCTTTTTCTAGCCGTTTTACAATGTCAGAAAATTAAAAATTACTGACAAAATTTTTTTGGTGGTTTTTTCCCCCCAGGGGAGCTGGGTACTTGGTGGCGCATCTGCGCAGGTCCCCCAAAGCTGGCAAAAACCCCCTATTTCCAGAAAAAAAGCGACTTTTCTGGGGTCCCCTTTTTGCCCCCAAAAATAAAATAAAAATTAGGGGTGACCACCCTACCACGGTTCCCCCCATTTTAAAATCCACCAGATGATGATACGGTCCACGATGTGGGCTGACCTCAAATTTGTAGGGGTCTGGGTATTATCCCACTACACTCAACCTTTGACTCAACCTGCCTATAAAGCGGGGTAATCGCCTTGAAAATGGTGGCTTCACTGTAGGGTGACCCTCCAAAATCCCTTCTTTTTGGGGCCCTTAAAACCCGAAAACTTGTGCTGTGGACAAATATCTGATATTCTCAAAGAATCTTTTTCAGACAGGAAGGTTCATCAGGGGACAAAGAGACATGTTTAGCAGATACAACAGGTATGGGATAGATGACCACTGGCTGACAGACCTATTGAAAAATACTTCCTGGAACAGTGTGGTATAGTAACCGTGACTTTCCCTTGATGTTGGGGGCAAAGAAAATTTTTTCTAGCTCTCTTTTAAAAACTGTAAAAACCTAATGCTAACACACAAAACCGTCCCGGATGTACCCCGGCCCTTTCCCTTGTGCTGTATTGTGCTTTGTCTTGTCTTTGGAAGCATTTACAAAAATTTTTTGGGCCCCTGTTGACTCAAAGGCTGCTTTACGTTATTCCCGCACCTAAACATCCCCAACCCCGGTTTCCCTATCCAAAACCCAAAGGGTTTTTTGGGTTCAAAGGGGAGTTTAACAAATTTGACTTTGTATCAAACTACCCTCAAAAACCCACCCTCTTTGTTTAGGAACTTATTGGGATCTTCATAAAAACTGTTCAGGTCATTTTGGGGTCACATTTATGTCTAGGATTCAGAAGTGCCTCACGGGTCTGTCTGGATGCATGGAGGTATTCTGTCTCCAGCACCTCTTGTGGTTAACCTCTAATTATAAAGCGATCTTGTGCATTATGTGCTTAACTTCTAAAACTGCTAAGTCTCGAACAGTTCCTTCTGGTTCTTAAATTTTGGCCCCTTGGGGAAAAGCCCAACAAAGCTCAGGATGATGGGTCTTTCCCCAAGGGAAGAGGGAAAAAATGGCTGTTTTTTGGGTTTTTTGTAGATGCTAGGGTTTTTATAAAAAAGAAATGGGCCCAAAACCCCCCCACCTCCCCCCCCCCCCGCAATTTTGGCGTGCAACATTCTAATTCTAGAAGTTGCATGCACTGATCTTCATTACTATATGATTTTCTTTTTGCATAATCATTTAAGTGGGTGCTTTAAATTTAAAGTTGCCGGGTGGGGGGGGGGGGGTGGGGGGGGGGGGGGGGGGGGGAAAATTTTTTTAAAACAATATTTGAATTATTGTCTGTCAGTAGTTCTGTGCTCAATGTACTTTTTGCCTTAGCATATGCCTTATATAGAACTTTTTTGGGGGTACCCCCTAGCTTTTAAATCCCGGAACTTTTTTTGCTTTCACATCAAAAATTCCCCAAATTGAGCAATTTCATTATTCAATATTGGTCAGTCGATAGCCCTCATTTCAGTTTAGGGAGGGTGCCCCCAAATTTTCCCCAAAAAGGAAAACTATTTAAATCCCTTTAAAATCTTTAAAAATTAATTCTGGTCAATTTTCTTTCTACTTAAAAATTTTTTTCCCCAATTTTATTTTTGTTGAGCTTGCCCAGGAAAAGGGAATTTTTCCCCCTCCCAGAGAATCCCGCCATTGGGCAATGTACCTGCCCCAAAAAAGAATATGACTTGTATAGTAAATTAAATCTTCTATGAATACAAATTGATTCTCCTACCACCCTAGAAAGAGATTTGCATATGATGGTGTGCAAATTGTACCTATTGTGGTGCCCTTACCCCGAAAATAAAATTTACCATGAAATACAAAATAATTATGAGTAAGAAGAAATTTCAACAAAGTCAAAATTAAAGGTTTTGTTCAATTAAAAACGGGGTTGCAAAGGGAAAAATTGTCTGCTTTTATGCCCCGATCCTTTACAAAAATGTAAAAAAGGGGGCCCCAACATCCAAAGGTGCTAACCCGGGGTAGGGTGGGCCAAACCCAAATGTCAAGGAGTTCAAAAAAATGTGTCCTTATTAAATTTTTAAAAACCAAAACCCCTTTGGGATCTTTTTTAAAAACAAGATGAAGTGGGGAAAAAAAAGGGGCCAAGGGACTTCATTAACGTTTTGGGGATTTAACCCCCTTCCCTTTGGGTAAGACTATGATTTCCAGAAACAATCGATCTTCCAGTACAAATGTACATAATTTTTGATTTTTGGGAATGGTAAAATGTTGCCCCGTAAAAGGTGTAAGGGTTAAAACATAAAAATTTTTAAATCCTTTTTCAGTTAACAATTTTTGGGGAGTTAATGCTTGATCCAATATCAATTTTAACTCCCTTTGGGGTACTTTACTTTTCCGTATTTTCCCCCCATAAACCCAATAGGTTTTTAAGCTAAAACCCAGCAGGGGGCCCCCCACCCTTGGGGTCTCATTTGTAAATACTTTTTAAAGTGTAATGACTGTTTGTTTACCCTTTTAATTTGTTTAAAATGCTGCGGAAAATTTTGGGGGCAAAGAAATAAAAAATTTTTACTGTTTAATTTAAATATCCAAAAAACTATGTTTTCCCTTTTCTGTTTTTAAAGGTCCTTTTCCTCCCCTTATCTGAGAGTTTACATACAATGGTTTTCTCAGCATAAAGGAATTAAGGGCATCAGATACCTCTGCTACTTAAGTTGTTATTAATATATTTAACTTTCACCAATTTGGAGAAATGCTAGAAGAGAGGTAGCAAGGGAGCACTTGAAAATTGGGGGTCACCTGGGCCCGGTAGGTGGGCCCTTTATAATTTTATCAAAAAATTTTACCAAATAAGAAACCCCCAAAATTTTACATATATTTTATATTAGCAGAAATGCTCTTCCAAACATTTTTATGTCCTCTTCGACTGTTTTTTAGTGTTTCTAAAGTGCTACTGATGTTGTATTGTGTTTTCACCAATATGGTGAGTTCTCGGCTCGCCATGTTAACAAATAGATCTATATTAGAATATTGTGCCAAAGAAGGAGTAAAGTTACTCTTTTGGGTTTTAAAGGAAATAAAAGGGGCCTTTTTCCCGTGTGACAAATTCCTTAAATTTCCCAAAACAAAACCCCTTCAAGGTTTGAATTGCCCATTTCGTTTCTTTTGTTGAAAATTTTTCAAATTTTGACCAGATTTTATGGTGTTTGTGGGAGCTGCCCCGGGCAAAAAAAGTTGACATTTTTTACCCAATTGAAAAGATAAAAATTAGGAGTGTCCATGACTTCACAGAGGGAAATGTTAAATGCTTTCAACTGCTTTGTACAAAAATTTTTGCCCCAGAACCCCCTGAGGGTGCCACAGTGGTGGGCGAAACCCTGTCATTTGAGGTGGGGCCCCGAAGGGGGTGAAATACATTTTTTCCCCTTTTTTTGGGAATTTGGGGTTTCTGAGGCAGTATTTCCCTTTATTATAATGGGCAGTTGTCAGGTTTTAAATTTGGGAGTCAGAAACCCTTTTTTTACATTTTAAAGATTTAAAAAAAAAAATTATTTAACAAAGAATTAATAAAACTTATATTTTAGTATTAGGTATAAAAGAATTAGGTCTTGGTGATGGTTAGGGGCTTAGGGCATTTCCGAGCTAAGGACTTGCACCTATCTGACTTGGTTGGCATCATCAGTAGATGTGCCATAAAAGTCTATGGTGGGAACACTCCTTTAAAAACTCAGCATAAATAAGGAATCTCAGAAGTGATAATATGGTCCTTACACCTGATCTCAACATCATCAAGTCTTGGATTACATAAAGAGTGAAAAGGTAAATCATTTCTCTAAGATGTTTGGAACAACCGCTTTGCCGAGTTACTTTAAAACGTCTGTGCCTAGAAGAACTGATGGTATTTTGAAGGCAAAAGTTGGTCATACCAAATATTGCTTTAATTTAGATTTCTCATCTGCTTATTCTTTTTTCATTTTGTTAATTGATAAAAATAAACTACTAATGTTTCTATAATTAAAAGCACTCTTACTTTGTAGCATTTTTCCACCCTTGCTTAAAACGTTTACACAGTACTGTATTTAATATTCACATTTTGTTATATTTGCTGTACGTCTTTTCAGTGATAAGAGTTCACTTAGATCAGTGATACAACAACTCACTCAACCCCTTATTGACAATGAACATATGGGTACATCCTATTGTTAGTAAGGATCTATAAAAAGGGTTTTGAAAGTGTTCCTCCTTGTGTCCAAGTGGAATATCAAGCTGCAAAGAAGAAAAGCGCAGTAGAGTCCTTTATGACAAAAACAGAGGTGAAGGTAAATGCAGCGCACTCACCTATTTCTGCTGTTCTAAACACGGTACAGTACGTATAAGCGTATGGTAGTTTGAAGTTCCCGGCTAAAGGAAAGAGCAGCTCCGAGTCCTGATTCCCGCTGTCTTTGTCCACGTGGGACGCCGAAGAATACGATCAGAAGATGTCCAGGCAGTGGGTAGGGCTAATTACGGTCAAAACCACTGACCAAGGAAAGGGAATAACTAAGTGGACTAGAGCGCTAATAGTACAACTAAGCAAGTACGCTTACATGGAAAATAATTAGGGATTTATTTAAAGTGCATAAATGGACAGTAAAATGACGCGTTTCGTGGGTGCAACCCGCTTCCTCAGATCTGTCAAACAGTTGAGATAGACTGGTTTAAATACCCTCATTCTCAAAATGAGGCTACACACGTAAACATACACTGGTTCATTGATAAAATAGCTGCAATGGGTATGCATAGATCCAATAGTAAATAGCAAAAATAGCAGATAACAACAATGTATGGCAATATATAAACACAATCTAATCATGTACAGTCTAGATACAAAATATGCAAAATTTTAAAAAAACTCCAATTATTTATCATATAATATTCTAATCTAAAATTTATAAATTTTTAATAAAAACAAATTTTAATAAAAATACAACCATAATTTAAAAAAGTGAAAAAATATATAAAACACAAAACAAAAAAAAAAAAAACAAAACAAAACAAAAAAATATAACAAAAAAAAACACAGTTTAAAGTACAAAAAAATTCAAAATAAAAAATGTACCATAAATTATTACCTAAAAAATGAGAACAATCATGTAAAATACCGAGTCTAATAAAAGAGAACATCCTGTACCTCATTAAGACCGTGGGGTCTCAGGTTATTCAACTTATACATCCAGTATACTTCTCTTTTGCTCAATAAATGAGCACGATCCACTGCATTCTCGCTAATTCTTTCTATGGGCTGGATGGTAAAATTAGGACTCCCGAATGCCATGTACCTCAAAAGATGTCGGGGTACACTATATATGAGTCTATTATGTCTAATATCGTATCGATGATTCACTAGCCGTCGGGACAATTTAGTGGAAGTTTTCCGAACGTACTGGATACCGCAGGTACTTGCTGTAGAGCTAAAAGTAGATTGTCATTAGCACTACTTTTAGCTCTACAGCAACTGGTGAGGTTTTTAAACTAAAAGAAAAACTCAGTTGCACTAGCGATTATGTAATTTACGTTATAACCTGTACCTGCGGTATCCAGTACTTCGGGAAAACTTCCACAAAATGTCCCGACGGCTAGTGAATCATCGATACGATATTAGACATAATAGACTCGTATATAGTGTACCCCGACATCTTTTTGAGGTACATGGCATTCGGGAGCCTAATTTTACCATCCAGCCCATAGAAAGAATTAGCGAGAATGCAGTGGATCGTGTCATTTATTGAGCAAAAGAGAAGTATACTGGATGTATAAGTTGAATAGCCTGAAACCACACGGTCTTAATGAGGAACAGGATGTTCTCTTTTACTAGACTCGGTATTTTACATGATTGTTCTCATTTTTTAGGTAATAATTTATGGTACATTTTTTATTTTGAATTTTTTGTATTTTAAACTGTGTTGTTTTATATATATATTTATATATATATATATTATATGATATAATATATATTTAATATATTAAATTTTTCACTTTTTTAAATATGGTTGTATTTTTTACTAAATTAGTTTTTTATTAAAAATTTATACATTTTAGATTAGAGTATTATATGTAAATAATTGGAGTTTTTCAATTGTGCATAGTTTGTATCTAGTCTGTACAGTGATTAGAATGTGTTTATATATTGCCATACATTGTTGTTATCTGCTATTTTTGCTATTTACTATTGGATCTATGCATACCCATTGCAGCTATTTTTCATATGAACCAGTGTATGTTTACGTGTGTAGCCTCATTTTGAGAATGAGGGTATTTAAACCAGTCTATCTCAACTGTTTGACAGATCTGAGGAAGCGGGTTGCACCCGCGAAACGCGTCATTTTCTGTCCATTTATGCACTTTACATAAATCCCTAATTATTTTCCATGTAAGCGTACTTGCTTAGTTGTACTATTAGCGCTCTAGTCCACTTAGTTATTCCCTTTCCTTGGTCAGTGGTTTTGAACATAATTGGCCCTACCCACTGCCTGGACATCTTCTAATCTATAAAAAGGGCTTACATGCCGCGCCAACTCCATAGGTAGAGTGTGCCAGCTGACTATTACTATTACAGCTGACTGTTAACAGATTACTCTGATCTCTTCTGTTTTACCATTTCGACACCCCAGCTGCGGTTTCTCCTTAAATCAACCTTCCTCCATGCAATGAGATCACAGGGTGCTGATTGGTTACCATGGTACCTGTAAGCCTAATAAAGGCTTTTATAGCCATTGTTTCACACTCTGATTGGCACCCCCCATGGCGAGATAGCGGGTGCCAATCATATAACATTTAAAGGCTTCCATCCCTGCCATGTCACCCGTTTTGCCACTTCCTACCCAAGGCAAGAAGTGGTAAAATCACCATCTTTGTTCACCCTTCTGTATTGTTGTACTAATGATAGCGCCCCCTAGTTGTTAAATTCCCTAAGGGAACTCAATGTTGAAGCAAAAAAAATCTAATAAAATTTAAGTTCAAATCATCCCACTTTTGCCATTTTATTACATCTTTTATCCCATATGTTGAACAGTGTAGAAGAAAAGAAATTCCAAAATTGTGGATTTTTGGTAATTTCACATCGACTAAAAATTGGAATAAAAAGTGATCTAAGAGTCGAATGTACATAAAATGGTACCAATAAAAACTACACTTCAGCCTTCAAAAAATGAGCCCTCAACCAGGTCAATAGGTACAAAAAGTTATTGGTCCCAGAACACAGTGCTGCAGTGCAAATTTCAAAAATAGAAAATGTTTAGATTTTTTTTGTGGTACTAAAACATAACGATAACCTTACATATTTGGTATTGCCAGAATCATACCCACCTGCAGAATACAGTCGATGTGTTACTTATACACAAAACCCCTACCTATTTGCGGTTTCCCAGTATGTTCTATGGTACAGAGAATGACCATTATAAAGTAAATCTTGTCCCACAAAATAAAAGCCCTCATAGATGTTTGTAGATGGAAAAAAAAGTTATGGCTCTTGGAATGCGAGGAGGAAAAAAAATTTAGAGCCATATTATCATGACCGACTGTCAGGAAGGGGGTAAAATACAACATTATTTAAGGTATTTAACGTGCAGCGTGGAAGGCTTAAAAAAAAGTACTAAACACCAAGACTGCATTGTCTCAGCCATTTTGCCTCCTATTTAAAAATGGAATAAAAAGTGATCAGGAAGTCACCTGTGTCCCAAAATGATACCAAGAAAAATGACACAAAAATGATTTGTCACATGTGTCCAGCAAAATAAAAGTAAAGCAAGTTGTTTTTAAACAAAATAAAATATAGCAAAAACTATAATAAATGTATTATTTCTGGAATCATACTGACCTATGTAAATAATGTAATGTCATTCACAATGAAATCCATTAAAGTATTCTTGTCCTCATGGTTTAATTGAGTTTTTTTCTTATATTATACCACACATAGAATTTTTTTTTTTGGGGGAGAGGGGGGGGAGTGGGTTCCAACACATTATGTGGTACAGTAAATAGAACATTAAAAAGTACAGCTTATCCTGCGAATAAAAACAGCCCTGATGTTGCTGAATAGACAGAAAAATAGAAAAAGTTGTAGCTCTTGGAAGACGGAAGAAAAATGAATGCGACATAAACAAAGAGCAGTGGGATGCAGTTAAAATATATAAAAAATTATTAAGCTCCCCATAGAAATGAAAAGATGAGAAAAGGTAGACTGGTATCTTTGGTTGAGAAAAGCAGAGCTCTTACCACTATAAAAGTATATTGCAAAATTAATTAGCACTGACTTTTTTTACCTACCTAATAAATGAAAGGACAATAAAAGTTAGGTTGATACCTATGTATTGTAAGAGTAGAGCTCCAACCACTATAAAGTATACTGCAGAATTAATTAACAGATAATTTTGTAACATGATTTTAAAAGATAGACATTCACTTTGAAGTGACACTTCACTTATCATCCAGCAGTTACCTGCACATATCACATTGATGACTTATTGTTAGTGTAATTCAAACATATAATGAGCCACCGCAGCCCAATTTCTTAACATTCCATATGAGTACCCAAAACGAATGGATATCCCAGTAGAGGTATTACAGTTTCAGAAAAAAAAATAAAATTAAAACAAAACCAATATTTTGATATTCTTTGTTCACCAGTTCCTCACATTTCCAAGATCCTTGCTTGTTGCAATCCATAGGGACTTTCATTGTTTACTTCCACAAGCCGAAAATCTGTTCTCTTCTTGAGATGGACACACAGGTGCATGACTTGGTAGAGAATGCTGATTACTGTTCAGCCTCCGAATGTAAACAATGAAGGTTTCCGTACTTTGACTGCAACAATTATCTTAAAAACTATGAGAAATTGGTGCACAAATAATCCCAGAAAAATATGTAATGTTCTATCATATAATGACTAAGAATTTGTTACTGCAACTGGATAAAGCCCTCTAAATTTAGAAAGCCTGTATCAGGTGCACACAAGATAATCAAAAGAGATAAAGAAGTAATACAGTGTTAATGAACCATTCAGACCCACTGCTTAGTCAGAACATTAAAAGGAGCTTCTAATTAATGTTAAATGAAATAACAAATTAGTAGATAGATTAGTAGATAGATGTATATTGCGTGGGGCTCGTGAGTGGCTTGTAATGGGTTATTTATAAAAAAGAGATGGCTGTAAAATTAGTGGTAACCATTTCCCTTTACTGGATATACTGGGAGCCTGAATCATTTAGTAAAATAACACATTAAAATTTTGTACTTCAGTTTTTAAGTCCACCAACTTGAATAGTCATGATCTCATTAACATTCCGGACATGAGAGGGGCTTTTCATGTCATTTTATAATGCATAATATAATGCTTTACGGGCCCCATAAAAACCAAAAAAACGTATTCCCTGGTTGCAGTACTGCCTCCAGTCTTCTGTTGACATGCCATCACTTCCAAACGGGTACATGCCTGACATTTACATCACTGTTCGAAAGTGAACATCTCTGAACAGCGATGTAAGTAGAGGCACATGGCCACTGTAGACAATCAGTGTATGCAGCACACCATTAGGAAGTGACGGCCTGTCAACAGAAGACTGGGGGGAGCCAGGACTTCAACCAAGGAACAGAAGTAGACATGCATATGTTTTTTTTTTTTTTTTTGTACAACATCGACAACCCCGTTTAAGTGGTGTCCCCATCACCTAACTTCAGCGTTGTTGCCCACTTGTCCCCAGCCACAGTGATCAGTCGCTTGTGCAACTCTCTACATTCTCTTATAAGGAAGCTTTGAATGCAGCCAAATAATTGTTCTCAGCTGTACTAGGAACCCCCATAGATATGAACGGAGAGATATGCACAATCAAGGCAACTTTCCCACTCTCTGAGGTTAGTGATAATAAGAAATACTCTTTTTTTAACTTTAACCCCTATCAATGGGACTCTTGATAATTGTTTGATTGTGCAGGACCAATGCCTGAGAGCCCCCTGATCACTAGAATAGAAAACCCTTATTTACCCTCCCTTCCCACCGGCATGTTCCTGGTGGGCAGTAGTGGGAAGGCTTTGCTTCTCCTCTTCCCACTGACCTTGACTGACATCCCTCTCTCTATTTAAAAATAGAGAAAGACCTGTGAATCAAGTCCAACCGGGTGGGTAGAAGCCATGGAGAACCACTAAGATGACTACACTTCTGTTTTCTTTTTAAATTTTAGCTTATATTTTTAATTTAATTGATATCTGGACTGTTGCAGGTTGTGCCATTAAATCATGCCCTTTTTCTTAATTATCCTGATAAAACAGTGGACATAACTGAAAAGTCACATGGCTTACAGTTGGTGTCAAAACTTTGGCCATTGGTTGACTGGTGCAATGATCTAAAGAGTTTGTCACTTTGGACTCTAAATCAGCAAACATGGTGAAAAAGACATTGCAGAATCATTATTACATCAAAATTGGGGAAGAATTCTTAAAAGTTTCTTAGCAGTTTTGATCTCAGATTAACAATGTTTAAAACAAATGTAGATCCATGTGGTCACAAGGAAGTAAAGCTTGTCATTGCAACTTGTTTTTTATTCTAGGTTGACCCTCAGTACATCTCCTATACTGTGGTATTTGCAATTATATTAATGTCTCCAAAGGGAGCAGAAGCTTTTAGAAGATCTGAAGCTTTTACCAACTCAATGAGAAAAGACTGTAATACACAGTATTTATAGTGGTCTTTTCATATAATTCATCACCTGTGGCTGATCACCACGATTATTTTTTTATTATCAAAAACCTCGGATCCACTTCTTATATACCAATACCAATGAAATATAAAAAATGTTAATTATCTTAAACAATTGTAGACAAAATGTTACTGGTCAATCAGATTTATATTAGGCAAAATTTATTTATTTGCCAAAAAAAATATTTTATGTAAAGCACATTACGTGATCCTGTCACTAACTTTGTCTAAAAAACATCAAATTGCTCATCTACTGTCAGTTTCAGCAACTTCTTGTACATTAAATATACAAGAAGTAATAAAAAAGAAAAGAAATGTGGCGAGTGGCAATATATTATCAGAACCCATTTTCTATTTCAGGGCACATTGACAAACTCGCTCAGAGTTCCAAGTGAGGATGCTTCTTGATGTTCAATGTTGTCCTAATTGACTGTTGATGATAAATATAATACATCCTGTGTGTATTCTATGTCTCCGTCTAAATGCACCTGCTCGTGGGTTTGTTTAAACGCTAGAGAGCGCATAGAGGACCAAGGAAACACCAGGCAGTCCGTGATTACTGTTGTGGAGAAGTTTAAAGGCGGATTTGGATACAAAAAAATTTCCCAAATTTTAAACATCTAAGGAGCACAGTGCAAGTGCTCAACTATTGAAAAGGAAGATAATTCTATCAAACCATGCAAATCTACGAAGACCTGGCGTCCCGCTAAACTTTCATCTCAATACAAGGAGAAGACTAATCCGAGATGCAGCCAAGAGGCCCGATGATCACTCTGCTTGAACTGCTGAGATCTACAGCTGAGGTGGGAGAGTCTGTCCTTAGGACAAACAATCAGGCGTTATCACTGCACCTATCTCGGCTCTTTATGATGGAGTGGCTCAATGAAGATAGCAATTTCTCAAAGATATTGTAACGGGATGAGAGGGGGAAAGACGGGTAGTGGATACCCATGGACACTGCGGGCTTATCTCGAGGGGGGTAACCAAAGTGGCCATCGGCATGGGTTTCTTACGAGCCTTGATGTAAGGTTGGCAGACCCCACAACAGCCACCAGGTGCTACCTCAGTGCAGTCCCCAGGCAGTGGCAGCTGACCAGACAGGCCAGAAGTGCCATGCAGGCACCAACTGGATAGGAAAAAGAGACAAAGCAGACAAGAAGTAAATATATGCAGGTACAAAATACAAAGACAGGACAAAACACAATGCCAAACAGGAGGAAAAGCAACAGGTAAAGGGAAGCATATAAATAGACAGAATGCAGACATCCAAGATACATATAGCAAGCGACGTAACGATAAACTAAGGCAAGGAAACCCAAGGCAAGCCAGGGATCCGGAAACTACGGGCAGAGACAAGGCAAGGAAACTCACAAAGACACAGTAGAGGAATCAAAGAGACCTCATGGGCAACCAACGGAATGCTAACAACAAGATAAGAAAAACACACAAGAACAGGATCTACACAAGAGACTAAACAACCAAAAACAACCAAATAATACACATGACACATCAAGGATCAGGAAGGGAGTAGTGTGGAGAAGCAGCTTATTAAACACACAGTGGACAGGGATTGGCAGAGGAAGCCCTAACCCTGCCTGCACACTGTGGGAATAAAGGAAGGGAGACAAATAAAAAAAATGTGGCCGCCGCCTCTATAGAGACGGAATCAGGGCAGCAGCCAAAGATGGAGGAGCAGCAATCACAGGTGAGTAAGCAAGGCTACGGGAAGCTAACAGGACACTGCAACAGGAAACAAAAAGGCGTAGGAAAACTAGGTGACTGGGGTTCGCAGAGAGACCCCAGCGTTTGGGCGGAACGTGGATGGGCGGACAGATATCCATAAAAAAATCTTGTTTAAGTTTTCCAAAGCACTGGGAGACACCAAACTGGGAAGAAGGTGCCTGGTTTTGACCAAATCAAACTTTTTTGGCCACATTTAATATGTTTTTTGGGAAAGAAAAAAAAAGCTCATACCTGAACACCCCTCATGGGTTTTGGGCCCGATTTTTTTCTTTTTTCCCGGGCAGGGAAGATGGTTGAAATTGTGGAAAAGGGATGGAGTCAAATACGGAATTCGGAAAAAAACCTGTTGAAGGCTGCAAAAGCCTGAGTTGGGGCGGGATTTTCCCTTCCCCCAAGACAAAATTCCAAAAATAAAGCAATTTCAATGGAATGGTTCACAAATAAATTCCGGTGTTAGAAAGGGAATTTAAAGTCCAGACCTGATTCCAACGAGAAATTTTGGAAATGCTGAAAAATGCTGTTCACAAAATTCTCCATCCAAACCTTTCTGAGCTAGCTGCAAGAATTTTGTCTCTCGAGGCAAAAATGATAGAGGCTTTTCCCCCAAGTGTTTGCGTTGTAATTCAGCAAAAGGTGGCGTACAAAGTTTAAATTAAAAGGGGGCCCAATAATTTTGACCCCCACTTTTGTTTTTTTCTTTTTTACAAAAGTTTAAAATATCCAATAAATTTCGATTCACTTCACAATTGTGTCCCCCTTGTTGTTGATTCTTCAATATGTTTGAAGCCTAAAATGTGCAAAAGGTTGAAAAGTTCAAGGGGGCTAAAATACTTTCACAAGGCACTGTATATTAAACTTGCAAAACATATAAATGGACTATATCATATTTTATGGAACTATATCTAGCTTGTCTTATGATCCATTTCATCATCCCTCAAAGAAAATTATTTTCCTTACATCAAAAGTCTTTTTGCCAATTCAAGGATTACATGATGGTTGTTATTGTTGAGAAAACTTATATTTAGTTTAGATACATTTTTGTAAAAAAAAAATTATTACATTTACAGGTGCACATAACAGTCTCATCCATGCTGTGTGCCAGACGAGAATTCACAAATGCTATAAATGGAACATGTTATGTGGTAATTCTGGTGGAAGTTTTTACATTTCTGCTCAGAAGAGTTACCAGTATACACATTGAAGAAATTGTTGATACCTTTCTGTTATACAAAAAAGGAAACCACAGTGGTCACTAAAATAGCTTGAAATTGTAACAAGTAATAATACATTTAAATTTGTTGAAAATCAAATAATGAAAGTCAGACAGTGATTTTGAACTGTGGCTTGAAAATTTTAAAAACAGACTAATGAAATTGTTCTGGACAAAAATAATGAAACCCCTAAAAAAGATTGAGAATAATTTAACCATAGGGACATATTAAACTAAGGTGTGCCCTGCAATTAGTATCACAGGTGCCTTCAGACTTGTAATTGGCCAGTCTGCCTATTTAAAGAGTGAAAACTAGTCACTGCTGCTGTTTGGTATCATGTTAGGTACCAAAATGAACATGGACCAAAGAAAGCTAAGGAGAAAGTTGTTGCAGAATATTAGAAAGAAAATTATAGACAAACACGTTAAAAGTAAGGCTATAAGACCATCTCCAAATAGCTTGATATTCTTGTTAATACAGTACAGTTGCACATACTATTCAGAATTTTAACCCCTTAACGACCACACACCGTCTTTTGGCGTCGGCTGGTGCGGGTCGTTCGTCTACAGCGACGTCTTTTGTGTAGGGGTACTACACAGCCCTGATCCTAGAGCATCCCCTGCGAGCACCGGGAAGCAGAGGAAACCTCCGCAACCCGATGCTTTAACCCTTTGATTGTGGAGGTGCGTTACCGCAGCGCAATCAAAGGGTTCCCCTGCTCTATCGGGTGATCGGAACACCTGGTGACCCGACAGAGCCCGGGTAACGACTGCACAGTCAGCCCCGGGGACCTAGAGTGGCCACAGAGCTGTCTGTGTATGAAATCAGTGACCAGGATACACTGTGTGCTGTTCAGTTCACTGCCTGTGTCAAAGTGATACAGATTAGAATGTATTAGCATATATGAATATGCTAATACATTACTAAGTCATAAAAAAATGTACACTAGTTCTCCCTTCATGGGACTAAAAAAAAAACTAAACAATATAAAAAGTGTAAAAAAAAATAAAAAATAAATAATAAAATAAAAATAAATATTTAATAAAAAATAATTGTGCATACATTACACACAAAAGAAAAAAACCTACACATATTAGGTATCCACACGACCGTAATAACCTGTAGAATTAATCTAACAAGTTATTAAGTGTGGAATGTGAATGTAAAAAAATGTAAAAAAACAAAAAAATGTTCTGGTCATTAACTACTTTTCAGGCCTGGGGCTTAAGGGGTTAAATTCTATGGTACTGTAGCCAATGTCACTGGACCTGGCAGAAAATCCAAGAAAATCTGGACCTTGGTGAAATCCAAGATCAAGGTACATGAGTGTCAGACCACACCATCTGTCACTGTCTTTGCCAAAGTGGACCTAACAGAAGACGACTCAGGAGGAAACCGTTGTTGAAAGCAAATCATTAAAAGTGATACTGAAATTTGCCAAAATGCAAATTGACAAGCCATCAAGCTTCTGGGAGAGTGTCCTTTGGACAGATGAGATAATACTGGAGCTTTTTGGGAAGTCTCATTGGCTCTATGTTCATAGATGCAGAAATTAAGCATACAGAGAAAATAACATTGTACATATTGTGAAACATGGAGAAGGCATGGCTATGTTTTGAGGCTGCTTTTGTCACAGGGTGTCTTGAATCTGTGCAAAGTACAATGAAATCTCAAGACTATCAAGGCATTCTGGAACAAAATGTTAAAGTTACAAGTGTATGCCGGGCAGTAGCACATGTTGTCTTCTGAGGGGGCTGTGTTGCTTGCATCACATGCCCTCTATGTGACTGCACAGCGCTGAGGCCTAATACCAAGTAACTGACTTGTAACTTGTCTGCTATATACTGCTTGTAACCGTATACCTGTATTTGCATATCTGGCCAATATCTATCTGTGTTTGCTGGGTATGTAGTGTTCTCTCTAGTGTGTCCTTAAGGTAAATAAATATTAAAATTTGATCTTGGACTGCTCTTTTATCTTGATCCATGAATCCACATGACCATGTTCTCAGTCCTATGTTAAATGTTACTGTGGCTGGTTTCAATATAATCCCATTGATGTACTTAGCTTAGACCTTATGAGGAACTTGTGGCAGTCTACCAGGTTGGCAGAGTTCTGCTTCACTGATGCTAGTGAATATAGGGGGTCTCTCTGTGGGATAGTGGAACAGCTACATTGTGTACACTAAGTAAAATCATATGTGTGACTTATAATTGTAAAAAGTATTTTAGATTTGCTAACTTGGAAGTGAGCCGGCTGCCCACTGAGCAATCACTCGCAGGTGTAGATGCCGGGGAGGGTGGCAGCATGGAGGGGCAGGAACATGAGGCAGCTAGATGGGTAACAGTAAGAAAGAAGGGTAGAGGGAAGAGTGTCAGGGAGGCTAGTCCTGATCTGGTACACCCCAACAAATTTGCAAGATTGGCGGATGAGGGGGATGTCGGCTCAGAAATAGCATTGCTGCAGCAAGACACTACCCCTGTCTGCTCCAGTAAGATGGGGAATAGGAGTGCAGGTCAGGCTAGACAGGTGCTGATAGTTGGGGACTCCATTATTAGGGGCACAGACAGGGCAATCTGCCACAAAGATCGGGATCGTCGAACAGTGTGTTGTTTACCTGGGGCCCGAGTTCGACATATCGCGGATCGGGTTGACAGATTGCTGGGTGGGGCTGGTGAGAATCCAGCTGTCATGGTCCACATTGGCACCAATGACAAAGTTAGAGGTAGGTGGAGCGTCCTTAAAAATGATTTCAGGGACTTAGGCCAAAAGCTCAGGGCAAGGACCTCCAAGGTAATATTTTCAGAAATATTACCTGTTCCACGGGCCACACCAGAGAGGCAGCGGGAGATTAGAGAAGTGAATAAGTGGCTCAAAAATTGGTGTAGGAAAGAGGGATTTGGGTTTTTGGAGAACTGGGCTGACTTCTGTCTTGGCTACAGACTCTATGCTTGGGATGGGCTGCACCTAAATGGGGAGGGTGCAGCTGTATTGGGGGACAAAATGGCCAGGAAGTTGGAGGAATATTTAAACTAGGGACTGGGGGGGAGGGTAACTACACATATAGCATGCAAGATAGTGAAGATAGAGAGCTGGGGATTAGGAATAAAACAGGGGGTGGAGTGGAGGGAGGGGGTGTAGCAATCGTTAAAAAGTTCAGGGAGAAAGGAATAAAAACTGAAAAATCTATAAATTGCATGCTGACCAATGCCAGGAGTCTGACCAACAAAATAAATGAACTAGAAGTATTAATAGCTGAAGAAAAATATGACATAGTGGGGATAACAGAGACATGGCTGGACGAGAGCTACGACTGGGCGGTTAACTTGCAGGGTTACAGTCTATTTAGAAGGGACCGCAAACACCGGAAGGGGGGAGGTGTCTGTCTCTATGTGTCTGAAGCCAACACTGCGGGAAGATATAGGTACAGGTAATGAACATGTGGAATCATTATGGGTAAATATACATGGGGGTAACAATATAATACTAATAGGGGTCTGCTATAGGCCCCCAAATATAACAGAACCCATGGAAGATGTACTCCTCCGGCAAATAGATGAGGCGGCTAATCAGAATGAGGTTATTATTATGGGCGACTTTAACTATCCAGACATCAATTGGGAATCTGAAACCTGTAGCTCTCATAAAGGAAACAGGTTTTTGTCAATAAAATAATGATAATTTTCTAGAGAAAGGGCGAATCGATCTAACGAAGTGGAATTCGTTTTAATTTCAAAAAAAACTTCGGTTCGTAACGAATCGAAAATTTTGGGGGGATTCGCGGGAAAGGGCCCAAAAAAGGGCAGAAGGGT
>JAODAL010060983.1:0-20586 GCA_025379985.1 Phyllomedusa bahiana | reverse complement strand
CCCTTTTTTCCCAAATAAAGATAAAGTCAATGTACTCTTACTGATACCACAACACAAAATTATTTATAAAGACATATGGAAAATTAGAAGAAATCCCCGACAAAACAAGTTTTTGTGTATATAATTTGCTGTTTACTTATTTGAAGTTCTTCCCTAGTTATATTATTTTCTGGCAAACCTGAGAAATGACAAATTTAGAGGATGGATCACTGTGTAAATGGGAGACCTTTCATCAACTATCTACTGTAAGAATGTCAACATGGGTTAGCGTTATGGTAAATTCACACAATGGATACTAAAGAGGTGTTTGAGGCAGATTCTGCATCAGATTCCACGTTAAAATCCTTGTGTTATCCAGCTGACGAGGTGTAACCTGACTGCAGTCTGCATTTTAGTTCACACTGGGAACTATAGCACAGATTTTCCACATCACTAATTTCAAATCCGTGTTGTAGAAAAAAGAATGGACATGCCCGTTCCCTAGTGTGAGTCTTCCTCAGGTTCTACTCAGGTTAACGCTCGTCAGAGGTGAATACTGCCTCTGTTTTTGGTGCATAATTTAGCACATATTTTGGTGCGTTTTTTTTTTTTTTTTTGCAGAAATGCACAGCATCAATTGCTGTGTACTTTTGCAAAAAAAGCACCAAAAATGTGGCAAAAAACATGTAATAAATGCACCAAAAATGCTCTGTGTGAAAGCACTCTAAAGATCTTTGTCAGAAATCTAAGTTATTTAAGCAATACACATCACATTTTTTGATAGGAAAAGTCCAATATGTAAACTTAACCTTACTGCTCACAATTTCCATATCAAATCTGCAAGCAATCTGCAGGACAAATCTGAAAGACAAATATAAATTTATTGCTGCAGTATTTTCTGCAGAATCTAAAAAGATAAAAAAACAATAGTTTCGACATCCATTGTTGGGATTCTCTTGTGGATCTGCGCGTAATCAGCTGTAAATTCTGCAACAGAAGTTTTTGTTGTAGATTTTTTTTTATCTCTTCTGAAGTCAGTGGGAAAAGTTTGCAACAAATCCATGCTCTTTCAGAAACAGAATTGAAATGCCATTTTTTTTTTTTTTTAACCTCCATATCGGAGGTTTCAGTGTGGAAGGTTTCTGCATTGTGTGGATTAGGTTTGTAAAAACTCATCTGGTTGTCTGCTACTGTTTTCCACTGTGAATTTTACTTGTGCAAATATGTAGACAACAGCTGAAATTTAACCTAATAAGATAGTTATTGATTTCCTGGAACCTAATATACAGTCATGGCCAAAAGTTTTGAGAATATTATATTTTCACATGATCTGTTGCCCTCTGGTTTTTATGTGTGTTTGTCAGATGTTTTTATCACATACAGAAATACAAGTGCAATCATATTATGATTAACAAAAGCTTTTATTGACAGTTAGAATGAGTTAATGCAGCAAGTCAATATTTGCAGTGTTGACCCTTCTTCTTCAAGACCTCTGCAATTCTCCCTGGCATGCTCTCAATCAACTTCTGGACCAAATCCTGACTGATAGCAGTCCATTCTTGCAAAATCAATGCTTGCATTTTGTCACAATTTGTTGGTTTTTATTTGTCCACCCGTCTCTTGATGATTGACCACAAGTTCTCAATGGGATTAAGATCTG
This sequence comes from Phyllomedusa bahiana, assembly GCA_025379985.1. Classification (NCBI taxonomy): domain Eukaryota; kingdom Metazoa; phylum Chordata; class Amphibia; order Anura; family Hylidae; genus Phyllomedusa; species Phyllomedusa bahiana. The sequence goes on along the minus strand of JAODAL010060983.1, from coordinate 18,947 downwards.
GGGAGTTTCCAGGCCATGAACCCAAAATCTCTATGTTTTGTTCCCTGAGCCATCTAGTTATCACCTTTGCTTTATGACAAGGTACTCCATCATGCTGGAAAGGCATTGTTGATCACCAAACTGCTCTTGGACGGTTGGGAGAAGTTGCTCTTGGAGGACATTATGGTACCATTCTTTATTCATCGATGTGATTTATAGGCAAGACTGATAGAGAGCCGATTTTTTTGGCTGAGAAGCAACCCAACACATGAATGGTTACTGGATGCTTTACAGTTGGCATGATACAAGACTGGTGGTATCGCTCACCTTGTCTTCTCCGAACAAGCTGTTTTCCAGATGTTCCAAACATTCGGAAAGGGGATTAATCAGAGAAAATGACTTTACCCCAGTCCTCAGCAGTCCACTCCCTGTACCTTTGGCAGAATATCAGTCTGTCCCTGATGTTTTTTCTGGAGAGAAGTGGCTTCTTTGCTGCCCTCCTTGACACCAGGCCTTGCTCCATGAGTCTCACAGTGCGTGCAGATGCACTCACACCTGCCTGCTGCCATTCCTGAGCAAGCTCTGCACTGCTGGTAGCCCGATTCCGAAGCTGAAACACTTTTAAGAGACGGTCCTGGCGCTTGCTGGTCTTTCTTGGGTGCTCTGGAGCCTTTTTGGCAATAATGGAACCTCTCTCCTTGAATTCCTTGATGATGCGAGAGATTGTTGACTGAGGTGCAATCTTTCTAGCTGCGATACTCTTCCTGTTAGGCCAGTTTTGTGCAGTGCAATGATGACTGCACGTGTTTCTTTAGAGATAACCATGGTTAACAGAATAGAAACAATGATGCCAAGCTCCAGCATCCTTTTAAAGTGTCCAGTGGTGTGATTCTTACTTAATCATGACAGATTGATCTCCAGCCCTGTCCTCATTAACACCCACACCTGTGTTAATGGAGCAATCACTGAAACGATGTTAGCTGGTCCTTTTAAGGCAGGCCTGCAATGAATTTGAAATGTGTTTTGGGGGAAAAAGTTCATTTTCTAGGCAACTATTGACTTTGCAATTAATTGCTGTTAAGCTGATCACTCTTTATAACATTCTGGAGTATATGCAAATTGACATTATAAAACCTGATGCAGTAGACTTTGTACAAATTAACATTTGTATCATTCTCAAAACTTTTGGCCATGACTTGTATGCTGCACTTTAACATAAATCAGTATCAGAGTGTTTGCTGTAATATTCCTGTTTCTTTTTAGGGCCACTGTTCTATTGCTAGTTTTAGTATTACATGATCTATTTTAAAGCACCATTCATTTAATAAAAAACAGGGTTTAAACACATAACATAAGACAAAAAAAAGGTCAGTAAACATAAACTAAAGGAGCAACAAACTAATATAGTGAGAAAAAGAGAGGACCCTGTTCATGACCAACAGTATTCATGATAAGTTTTTAATAAATAAAAAAATAAAAATGAATTTACTCCCTTTATATTGGAGAACCAGACACGATAAATCGGTTCCCCTAGAAACAAAGAAGCCTATCTTTCTTAATTGTAGCAGTCTTTTTAGATCTCAACTGCATACAGCTGTGGAGTCCCATCTTGTCACTCTGGTTTCATATGAGAGATATTTTATAGGTAAAAGAAGAATGTCTGATCTTATGTCTTTTTTTTTTTGTTTTCTTTCACCCTGTTCCTCTGACATTAACAGAATTTGCTTAGCTTGTTAATATTCTTATTTTTCTTTACTTACACTGTGACAGATCAAAACAACCTGCTGAGGTATACTATACAAGTGGAGGGGAGATTGAGATGGCACTGACCAGTTAAACTGGCCTTTAAGGAATGATACATTTTCTTCTCTTCTTCCCTATGTGGCATAGAACAATTTTCTGAAAATTATTTGTGCAGTTTATCAACACAATCAAGCTAGTTCTCAGGCAAAATTAAATTGAAAAAATTTAGTTGATGCCAAATGCCATATTTGTGAAGCCTCCACTGTTTTGCACCAGTACTCAGTATTTATCTTCATAGTTGAGCCACATTATTTTTAGAGATGGGCGAATTTCTCAAAAATTTGATTTGCCGAGTTTGCTGAATTTTCCGACAAAATTAGTTTCGACCTCAATAAATTCGCAACGAATCGTGTTAAAAAACAGCTATTTCCTGGCTGCAGAGAGCTTGTAGGGTGCTGTAGAACATAGTGCCATGCTTAAATATGCAGAGGGAGCTTGGTTTGGTCTAAATACAATGTTGTGTTTTAGTATGACACGCAGATGACTGCTGTCGCTCTTAGAATTGCTTCACTCTAAAATTCCATCTGCACTTACAGGGGCAAAACTGACCAAAAAACTGAAGTGGGAACGCAGCCTGACAAGGTAACGTCAGAGCTAGCTGGAAAGAAACGAGCTGAGAGCTAAGATACTACAATAGCGTCAAAGAACACAGTAGTAGTTACTACAGCCGGCACAGGTCTCAGCACAGTAAGCGGACGTCACAGCAGGGGTCACTCCATTAAGCCAGAGCTTTTAACCGTCACAGAATATGACAGAACCTGTTCTGTTAAACGCTGATACATGTAGAGGCCCCCCAAATGAGTGGAGAGGGTGTCGGCAGTAATTTTGCGTTGACATCTCTGATCATTTTGCCCTTCCTTTCATCCGTCAGTGTCCGCTTTCAAAAGGTCAATAATCCATCAGTATTGCTAAAGCCATAAACAAACAGGAGTTGATCCAAAACAGAGAAAACCAGAAAAAATGGGATTTTACATGTTTCGGGTTTTTGTATCCACCCTCTTTTGGCTAGAAAACCCTGATTTTTCCCATTTCCTTCTGACGGTGAAAAGAAGAGAAACCAAAAATGTGGCAATGTCAGGTGGGAGGGGGAAAACAGCTTAGGAAAAAACCCGGGTGTTCCGGAACGCGGTCACTGGCAGCAGCTGAGTAGGAACGAGTGGCTTTTAATTTTGACAAATTCGGAGGGGCAGAACACAGGACGCACAAAAATAGAAAATTTTAAACAAAGTGTGGAGGTACAGCATCAACAACACACAGTTGGGTCAAGAGGGGAAAATGAAAAATTTTGGGGTGGACCAACAAAAATACAATACGATTATCCCAATATGGCGGGAGTCCCCAAATAAGCCCAATTACTAATACTCCAGAAAAAAACACTATCAGGGCCCTACTAAAAAATAACTTTAAAAATTTCCTTTAAAAAGCCATTATCCATGACTTTCAAAACAATTTTACATAAAAATTTTAAAGTGTCAATTTTTTAAAGGGTTTTTAAAAGGACTAGTACAAATTTCCAATTATTGCAAATTACTCAGGGTTAGTAGATTCTCAAAGACAAATTCCTTGACCATCAAAATAGGGATGGTTCCCAAAATTTATTCAAAATCAGGTTTTCCAAATAAAACCAACCCCTACTTTACCTCACAAAAAGACAGGGAAAGCCCCCAAAAAGGACGGCCCCCCTTTGATGATTTCCCCTTGCAAAAACCTGTTATAGTGAAAAATGCTCATAGAAGAATGTAAAAAAAAAAGGCAAATTGCCCTCCCCGACCTTTCCCCCCTTATAGGCCCACGGGGGTTCATCAGGGGCCCAAAATAGAGTGCTATCCAAAGGGGTACAAACAAAAACATTGGTGTCAAATACCCCCCAAATTTTTGTGTTTTGGTGGAAACCAATTTGTTGAAATTTGCCTTAAGAAGGCTCAGCTCCCCCCCCGGTTTTACTTACCAATTAAAAAAGATCCAATGCAGCTGGTGTTTAGGCACCATGTCGGTGTGTCATGTTACTGCGCGGTGCAGGGTTCACTTCCCCCTCAATTTCCCAATTTAGGGATCACAGGGCACTTGGCGGAAGTCGTATGCATAAAAAGTTGGCGCATCCCCAAATCAGGGGGCAAAAGGCGATCACTTCCGCCCCCCGGCACAACCCTTTGTTAACCTGGCAGGGCCCACCGATCAAGAACACGGGCGCGAGGGGGTAGGAAGGGGGTAAATTCCCTCCCCCCTTTGTTGGGCAAGCACCCCTGGCGGAAGTGCGTCATTCCCATCAAAGTTCGGCGCATCCACCACCACAATCAGCGGGGAGCGTAATATACTTCCGCCATCCAGGCACAGTTTGTTTTTCTTGCGCTGCGCCACGATCAAAGACCACTTAAAATTTATGGAAAAAATACATAAAAATTGAATTCCTGCAGTAAGTAGATATTTCTTACCATTCTTTCCCTTTTCTTTTTTTGTAATAGTGCCAAAAGGGATGTTATCTCCCTGGGGCAAGAGCTTTAACAATTTTAAAATAATGCTTCCATAATAAAAATGATATTCAGTCTTAGAGGAGTCAAAGCTACTTGTTCTAATTTCCCCCTAGAAGGGATTTGTCCCTTCATTGAAGTAAAGCTAAAATAAAACACCAAAATAAGTGTCTCATTAAGCCCCCAGGTTGGACAGTTAAGCCAAAAGGCCCATTCGTTTTTTTTCAGTAATTTTTTTTTCAAGATCCCCCTTCCCTCGTTGACTGGGTTTATTTTTTCAATGACATAACTTTGATGCCAGAATAAACCCCATTTTGCTTTAACCACATGTGTTGGGTAGAGGGGTTTCCCCGGGGATTTCTAATATCCCCTAAGTGCTTCCAAATCTCCTTTTTGGGGGTTTTGGGTCTTGCCCACAATTGAAGATTAATGAGCATGTTTCAAGTAACCACCCCCCGGTCCAATTAAAAAGTCCCGGATGTCATATTCCTTCCGTCACTGTGCTTTTTAAAAGGGTTTTGTTTGATAAATAAGTGCAATATGTACACCACCACACCTAAAACATCCCCAAAGGGGCTGTTCTAACCAAGACCTGTTTTCTGGGGGGAAAGTGGATGAACAAGTCTGTTCCTTTTGGGGGCCGTCCTCTTCTCAGTGTCACCAAAGGGTTCGTTTAAAAGTATGTAGATCTACCACTTCTTTGTACTCCCAGGGTTTTCTTTGGATTTTTATCACTTCCCCTGTGGTGTTGTATATGTCCCTATGATCCTAAATTTTTCTTTTTTCAATCTCTTTTTTTGGTGTTCAATTTAGTGGTTTCGGGGGACTGCGATAAAGGCGACTGTTAATACTGGCAATGGGGCCCCCCCCAAAAATCGTCACGAAAAATTCCCTTTATTGTCTATAAAGTTTCCCAAATTTTTAGCAATTCCTCCTTACTCTTAGGTATTGACCCCCAAATGCCTTTCTTCAAAAATTGTGGGATAGATTTTCCCCCCTCAGGGGATTATTATTCCCTTTTTTATTTCGTCTTGTCTGCAATTGGCCCCCGGAAACCTTCCATACCTTAAATTCAGAAAGGAAGTTCTCTTCATGGATTTCCTTTAAGATAGCCCTACATTTTTGTTAAAAAGGGACTAACAAAATTTTTTAAAAAGGGGCCAGTTTACCCTTTCCACAAATCAAGGGAATCATCATAAAAAGTCACCAAAACAAAAAATGGGTTTAATTCATTTTTCCTCCTCGAAACCCAGGTCTCCTCCCACCACCCCGGGGAACAAATTAGCATATGGGGGGAGCGCAAGGGCTCCCATTGCTGTGCCCTGAGCGGTGGTAGAGCCGGGGTCCGAAGAGGAAGAAATTGTGAGTCAAAGTAAACTCTAGAAATTTTAGAATGATAATATTATGATTTCTGTATTGTGTTCCCCTTGTTTTCAAAAAATGTTCAGTGGCTTTTAGGCCTAAGTCATGATGTATACTCCTATACAGGGCCTCGACGTCTATTGATGCTAACTTCAATCCACTAATGCCCTCCAATCTCTTCAATAGGTCAGAGCTGTCCCTTATGTATGAAGGTAATGCTGTCACAAAATTCCTTAAAACCATATCCAGATATACTCCTATATTCTGGGTGAGAGAGTCAATTCCAGAGACTATGGGACATCCCTTTAAAGGGGATAGTCCCTTGTGGACTTTAGGCAATGAGTAGAAGGTGGCAATTTGGGGTTTCTTTGGTAGGAGAAATTGAGATTCATTTTTGGAGATTATCCCTAAATCTAGGGCTTCCACAATATAACTCTCCAGTTCCTTCAAATGCATTTCAGTCTGATCTTTCTTAAGGACAGCATAGTTCTCTTTATCCTTCAAAAGGTCGTCACACATTTTGAGATATTGCCCTTGATCCATTATCACCAAGTTCCCCCCTTTATCAGAGGGCTTGATGACAATGTTTGTGTCCTTTTCAAGACTCAGCAGGGCTTTCATTTCCCCTGAGTTTAGATTTCTCCTCAGTGATTGACCCCCCTGGGACCTTTTCTCCAATTTCTCTAAAACTTCTCCACCTGGATGGCAGAAGTATATCTAGCGCTCCGCCGCTGATTGCGTGGCGGATGCGCGCAAACTTTGATGCAATGACGCACTTCCGCCAGGCGTGCTTGCCAAGCTAAGGGCGGAGGTGAATTGATGCACTTCCTACCCCGTCGCGCCTGTGTCTCTTGATCGGTGGACGCATGCGCAGGATTAACAAAGGTTGTGCCTGGAGGGCGGAAGTGTATCTAGCGCTTCGCCGCTGATGGTTGGCGGATGCGCGCGAACTTTGATGCAGTGACGCACTTCCGCCAGACGTGCCTGTGATCCATAATGGTAAATTGAGGGCGGAAGTGAACCGTCGCACCTGCGCAGTAGACATTGACACACGCTGACATGGTGCTCTCAGACACCATGCTGCAGTTGGATCTTTTCAATTGGTAAGTAAAACCGGAGGGGGTGGAGCATGAGCCTTCTTAAGGGCATTACATACAAATGTGGGTTGCTTCACCAATACATCAAAATTGGGGAGTATTAGGACACCAATGCTGTGTTTGTATCCCTTGGCATAGCCACTCTATGTAGTCCCCTGATGAACCCCTGTGGACCTATATAGGGGGGAAATGCGTCGGGATGGGGCTATTTGCCTTTTAGTTACTATATCTTCTATGAGCTATTTGTCACTATAACAGTGTTTAGCATAGGGATAGTCATCAAGTGACGGGGCCGTCCTTTTCGGCACGCTTACCCTGTCTTATGTGAGGTAAGAGCATAGGGATTGTGTTTATTTGGACATCCTGATTTTGAATATATGGAATCTCATCCCTATTTTGATGGTGCAAGGAATTTGTCTTTGAGAATCTACTAACCTGTGTAATTATGCAATAAGTAGGGATCTATGTACTATGTCTCTTTGAAAAACCTTTTTATATGAAAATTGGCACTTTAAAATTTGTATGTAAATTGTTTGTGATAGTCATTGGATAATGGCTTTTTAAGAGAAATTATTAAAAGTTATTTTTTAGTAGGGCCCTAGATAGTGTTCTTTTCTGTGAGTTATCACCAACAGAAGTAGGCCACAGAGTGGCATAATGACCGAGGGTGGAGATCACGGCAGCAGCAAAAGCAGCAGCATGAGGTCATAGAGTGGCACAATGACAAATTCTGAAGGTGAACAAAAGGAAGGGAGGGGGAGACACAGGACAGCGCACACTAGCACAACTTTCACAAATCAAATAGTAGTTCAATGTTTAACTAACCTTTGGAGTTGTGCTAAATGAGGCACAACACTCCCTGATGTTTTTAAATGATCTCGAACTAGACGATATCCTTTTAGTGGTCCGCTGCAGTGAGTCACCGTGTATGCTATCTCCCAGCCGGGAGATAGCAGGAGAACGCTCTGAACGATCGAGGCTTGTTCACCCGTACCCTCTAGACTTTTGCGGGACGTACTAGCGCTGGACTACACACGTAAAGTTGTAAATAAAGAATCTGTTTAATTGCACATAAAGGGAGAAGCGTTTTGTGCTATAATGCACTTCATCTAGTGGAACTAGATGAAGTGCATTATAGCCTGAAATGCGTCTTCCATTATGTGCAATTAAACAGATTCTTAATTTACAACCTTTATGTGTGTAGTCCAGGTGACGGGTGAACAAGCCTTGATCGTTCCGAAAATTCTGGGGGTGGCAGCAACATCAGGAGCCCACAGATTTGCACAATTACACAGTGTGGAGATTACGGCAGCAACAGCAGCAGCATGAGGTCATAGAGTGGCAGAAGGACATAGTGTGGAGGTGACGGCAGCAACAGCAGCAGCACGAGGTCACAGATTGTCACAATGACATAGTGTGGAGGTGACGGCAACAGCATTAGCAGCAGCAGCATGAGGTCAGAGAGTGGCACAATGACAGAGTGTGGAGGCGGGTGGCAATACCAGTCCCTGGTAAAAATGGTGGGAGGCAGATGGAGCAACTGGCAGCAGATGTGTGGCATCAGGCGGGTGGCAGCCTCAGAATAATGGGTGAGGCAGGTAGTTAGAATCTAGACTCATTTCTCAAAGTTTTGGGGAGGCATCATGTCTGATCTAATCTGATGCATAAGGCATTGGTGTGTGGAAATCCTGGCTGATCCATACCTGATTCATCTTGACAAAGGTCAGTCTCTCAAAATTTCGGTTGGACAAGCGGGTTCTCCTTGGGGTAACGATGGCCCCCGCCGCACTGAACACCCGCTCTGATGCCACACTACTGGCCGGTCAGGACAGCTTCTCCACTGCACACTCGGCATGCTGCGGCCACACATCCAGTTTGGCTGCCCAGTAGTCCAGCAGATCTTCTAAATGGGGTGGCAGAGTGCAAGTAGGCTACCACCTATGGTTTAGGGTCTGCTCCAGGTCCTGCTGCTGCTGCTTCTGAGTACTCCTCACTAGGTGGGTGAAGGCAGCTGCTCATCAACGACTTCAGACTTAGGCTGCTGCTGATTGAGCTGCTACTGCTCCTACCTCCCACCTCCCCATAGCAGCTGTGGCAGTGGTACGTGAGCGATGAGGAATCCCCCGGTGAGACCTGACAGAGGATGGACGATGCCGCACATAGGCAGCGACCAACTGACTACACAGGATTTCTCTATAGTATGCCAGTTTCTCCTCCCTCTCGGCAGCTGGGAAAAAGTCTTCCATTTTGGACCAATAGGGTGGAGAGCCAGAAGTCATCCCTCTGCTGGATGGTGACTATTCGGCTGTCACTAGCCAGGCAAATCAGCATGCTGCGGGCCATCTGCGCCAGTGAGTCTGAGGGACTCCCTGACCATCTCCACTGTATACTGCCACGGTGCTTGGGGGTCATCTGCCTCGTCTTCCTCATCTCTATCTACCTCCTGCAGCTGCTCCTGCTCCTCCTCTCCTTTCACTTGGGTAGAAAAACCACTCATTTCGCCAGACAATGCTTCTGCTCAAATGTCCTCCTCTTCCTCTAGTTCAGCCCCCACCGGACTCATGTGGCCGCGAGATGTATTCGCCACGTCTCCAGTCCCCTGTCCAGACAGATTTTGCAACATCTGTTCCATGACATGAAGCAGTGGAATGACGTTATTCATCCCGTAGTCCTGGCGACTGACAAATAACGTGGCCTCCTCAAACGGCCTCAGCAAACGGCAGGTGTCATACATGAGCTGCCACTGGCTGACATCGAAGTTACACAGGGGAGAACTCCTGTCCGCTTGGAACATCAAAAAATCGTTAATGGACTTTCTCTGTTCAGTTGGTCTAACATGTGGAGGCTGGAATTCCAATGGGTGGAAACATTGCATATCAGCGTGAGTTTGGGGAGGCCATTCTGCCGCTGCAGCTGTAGGAGGGTGTGCTTGGCTTTATAGGAATGGATAAAGTGCATGCACAATTTCCTGCCCATTTTTAGAACGTCTTTAAGATCGGTGGAAGACTTCAGGAACCTTTTGACAACCAGATTGAACATGTGCGCCATTCAGGGCGCATGGACCATCCCTCCTCGGTGCAGCATGGACACCATGTTACTCCCATTGTCCGTCACCATGGTTCCGATTTTCAGTTAGCGCGGAGAAAGCCACACATCGATTTCTTGCTGCATGATGCGGAGCAGTTCCTCCCCTGTGTGACTTTGTTCGCACAGGCAAACCCGGTGTAGAACTGCGTGACACTGCTGTGCCCTGCACATGTGGTATGACGGAGCAGCACTTGGACTTGTGGAGGCTGAGGTGGTGGAGGGGGAGGAGGCAGACATTGGCGCAAGAGCAGCAGTTTGACAACGTGGAGGAGAAAGCGGCGTCTCCTGTCCAAGTTGTTGGTGTGGATGGGCAGGAAGCACATTCACCCAGTGGGCCGTAAAGGACATGTACTGGCCCTGACCATAGTTACAGCTCCACACGTCCGCACTGCCTTGCACCTTGGAAGAAACTGATAGGCTCAAAGACTGGCCCACCTTTTGTTCTACATATGTGTGAAGGGCTGGTACTGCCTTTTTGGAAAAGAAATTACGGCTTGGAGCTCTCCACCTCGGCTCGGCACAAGCCATTAGTTCTCTGACCAGCGCAGAGTCCACTATTTGGAAAGGGTGGGACTGCAGTACCAACAACTTGGACAGGAGCACGGTCAGCTTCTGCACCTTGGGATGTTTGGACACATACGGCTGTCTCTTGGCAATCGCCTTGTTGAACGACTGCTGGCGCCATGAGTTGTGAGGAGCAGGAGCATCTGGTCCGGGAAATGATGGCAAAGACAAACACCTCCCTTCGGCAGAGTTGTTGGAGTCTTGACTGGCTGCAATGGCATGCGTGCCACTGGGCGCTGCTGCTGTTACTGCGGCGGCAGGATGGACCACCACATCTGAGACATGCTTCTCCCAGGCCACTGGATGGTGACGCTGCATGTGTTGATGCAGAGCCGTGGTGCTAACGTTAGCTCCCTGACCACGCTTCACTTTCTTCCCCACAGATTCTACATATACACATGTTCAGCTTCTCTGGTGTCTTAGCAAAAAACTGCCACACTGCCGAGTAGGTGATTTTACTGCCAACGCTCGACACTGAGTGAATACTAACGCCGCTGCCACGCTGAGCCCCTGTGCCGCTACTTTCTTGGACCTGCGAAGTGGGTTTTCTACCCAGTTTGGCTACGGGGTCCCGACCAAGCAACGCTGCCACCCTGCTGACTCACGGCCACACTACCGACTTGCTGGTTGCGCCGCTGCCTCACACGCAAACTGACATTGTCTTCTCCCAACAATGATGATGAAGCCCTTGCAGGGCCGCCATACATGGGGTACAGACGGTGCTCCTGTATGGGGCCTGGTGAAATAAGGGGGCCCGCTTCAAGCAAGACCCCTTATTTCCCATTATAGAATAATTCACACTTAATGGCACTGCCGACTGCTGCGTTCACCACAGGGGCCGGTGGCAGGCGGCAGCGCTGCTGAGAGTGGGCCGGCGTACCTGGGGGGGGGGCCCGCCCTCCCGGACACAGCAGCACAACCCCACCAACAAGCTTGGTCTACATACCTCACTGCGCGCAGTAACCAGAGCCGGGACCGCCGGGATGACCAATTAAATCAGCGATGCCATGCCCCCATGGGCAGGGCCTCACTGATTCAAACTGTCCCGCAGCCCGCCATTGGTAAGCACCCAGTGCGGCGCGGAGCGGACTGAGAGTAGGTCCCGGCGGCTCCGGTTACAGCTCGTTAGAAGTAAGTGAAAAAGAGACGAGCTGTGAAAGGGAGCACAGGCACCTCTCAGCAGCGCCACCCCCCCTTCTCTCCCAGAGTGCTGTATCATGTGAGGGGGCCTCATAGCCTCCTTATCTACCAGCCTCCTTATCTCTTAGCCTTGTCCCCCTCAGCCTCCTTATCTCCCAGCCTCCTCCTCCTCAGCCTCCTCATCTCCCAGCCTCCTTATCTCCCAGCCTCCTCCCCCTCAGCCTCCTCATCTCCCAGCCTCCTGAGCTCCCAGCCGCCGCATCTCCCTGCCTCCGCTCCCTCAGCCGACTCATCGCCCCGCCACCACCCCCTCAGCCTCCTCCACCAGCCTCCTTATCTCCCAGCCTCCTCCCCCTCAGCCTAATCAACTCCCAGCCTCCTCCCCACAGCCTCCTTATCTCCCTGCCTCCTTCCCAGCCTCCTTATGTCCCAGCCTCCTCCCCCTCAGCCTCTTTATCTCCCAGCCTCCTCCCCCTCAGCCTCTTTATCTCCCAGCCTCCTCCCCCTCAGCCTCCTTATCTCCCTGCCTCTCCCTCAGCCTCCTCATCTCCCTGCCTTCCCCCCCAAGGGCCACCTTGTGTCCCTGCCCCCGCCCCTCAGATCACCTTGAGGGTGGAGCAATGGGTTTGTTCAGGGCGGGGCGATAGGATTGTTGGGGCGGGGTTATGGGATTGTTGGGGCGGGGTTTGTGGGGGGCCGTAGACGCTTCAGCTGTATGGGGGCCCAGAAATTTCTGTTGGAGGCCCTGAGCCCTTGCTTCACCTGACTCCCATGTGCAACTGGCTACATCGTCATCGATTTGTGTTTGCCTGTCACTGTTATTCTCCTCAACGGTCTCAGTATGCAGAGCCTGACTGCTTGCAACATAACCTCCTGTGCCACTCTCCAAATCACTACTTTCCCGCCTACTGTAAGAAGCACCGGTGAGCCCAGACCACATAGTAGATCTCTGGCTGAGGAAACCGAACGGGACAGAGGTGGGTTCGGGACAGGTGAGGGCCGCTGACCTGCTCCCGGGCCATGCCAACTAAGGGTTGTGTCTGACGTTCCCACTGACTCTTGGCTGGGGTTGTCAGATGTCATCTGGGAGGAATTGGAGGACCTAGTCAACCAATTAAGAACCTTTGGGTTGGTGGTCAACATACGGCCACTAGATGACACCGGCAGTTCCGGCCTCACCGAGTCACCCCTGCTGTGACGTCCCCTTACTGGGATGCGACCTGTGCCTGCTCCAGGAATGTTTGTGCCACTGCCACTCGCATGTAAAGAGCCTGCCACCTCTCTGTCTGATCAAAAATGTACAGACTCTGTTTAATGAAGATTTCTGTATATGATAAATACACACCCTGTATTTCACTCCAAGTACAACAGCAACAGGATAGAGGATTCACAGAATCTGAAATTCCCTAATACAACAGGAGAATTTTAAATAATGGCGGACAAAAAAGCGGTCTGTATTTCCATCAGAAATACAACAGTAACACAGAATTGAGTGGATAACTTGAATTTAAAATTCCCTAATAATACAGCAGTAAAATTTTAAATAATGGCAGACAAAAAAGTGGTCTGTATTTCTATCCCAATACAACAGTAACACAGGATTGAGTGGATTACTTGAATTTAAAATTCCCTAATAATACAACAGGAGATATTTAAATGATGATGGACAGAAAAAAAGCACTCTATTTCACTCCAATACAACACTATCAAGATTGAGTGGATTTTTAGAAACTGAAATTCCCTAATAATACAACAAGTGAGATTGCAATGTATATGGGGCAGAATTACACCCACCCTGGACACCCTGGGAGAAGACCCCACAAACTAAACAAAATGATAACGCTGGTGGCATTAAATTTAGGCAACTGAGCCCCAGTCTCTGATAAAAGCAGCTTCTTTCAGGATGAGTTGTATAGAGCAAAGGGATCCAGAACGCTGAGTGAGAAAGTAACAGACATATAGTGGTCTTTTTCCCCCTCCACACTCGCTGAATAAAGCTGTATAATGAGATCTGTGTAGCAGCAGATACAGAACACTGAGTGAGTGAGCAAGTAACAGACTTGTAATGGTCTTTTTTCCCCCTCCCCAATCGCTAATTAAAGCTATATAATGAGATCTGTGTAAGAGCAGGCTCAGCAGCAGAGACGCTATGCCAGGACACAACGAGAGGAATGTGGTAGCGCGGGTGCCGTCCGCACTTATATAGTGCTGTGACGTCACAGAATCCCGCCGGTCTCTGATTGGCTTCATGTCTGCACATGTCATTGAGGGTCCTCCTTTCTTCCTCCCAGAGTTCTCTGCCCCATGTAATGCCATGTGCTTGTGGCCATTTTAGCAATTAAAAACACGCTTCATTCCTGCAAATTACCCTAATCTTCGTCTTCGTGCAGAACCGAAGTTTTCCTGAAATTCTAAACGAATTCTACTTTGTTAGAATCAATTCGCCCATCTCTAATTATTATGACTATAAGACATAATAATGGGACTCAATAGAAGTCATATTTTCTGCTTTATTGAACAGATGGATGTTGGTGTTTCAGGTTCATCCAACATCGTTCTCAACTGTTTTGGGTACAAATCCATCCTTGCAGATCACATACACCCATACAGTACGTTCTGATTGCCTTCCTGGCCCGATGGCCTCTTCCAGAGAGGTAACGCAACAAGTTACAAGGCTAAAAATGTCCAAATGTGGTTGGAAGAGCATGACCAAGACTTCCAAGTACAACCCTGGCCCCCTAATTCCACAAGTTTGAACCCATTTGAGCATCTTTTGGACCACCTTGATGGTGGTGTTGGCTCTATAGATTCTCTGTGGGATGCAGTCGTCATGGCTCCAGATACCTGTGACAACCTATTAGAACTGTATTAAGTCACTCCTACCCGGTCTAACTGCTGTCTGTACTGCACATGGTAGTTTCTCTGAATATTAGCTGGTGGTGATAATTATGTGACTTGACTGTGTATGTGTTTGTCAAAAGTGAGTGAAAATTATTTACAAAGGTTTTCAGCTACTTTCTGGTCTGGGAACACCATGTGAAATTTAACAGCTGCAACATTGTTACATGTCATCTTGTGGGAAATGTAATTTATTATGCTGTGATTATATACGGGCATACTGCATGTCAAGTGTGCCTCAGAGTCATTTCTACTGGGCATTCTCTTAACAACTTTCTGCCATGGAAACGTCACAGACTTTGCAGCGAACAGGTAGTTTGTTGACTGCATCTTCTTAGCTGCATGGTTTGATTAAAGAAGCTATCTGCTTAGAAAATGAGTCTGTCTTTGAGTTTAAGTCCAGTTTAAGCAGAATAGGCACGGACTATCTTCACAAAACTAAATCATAACTTCCTAACAGTATGGTTTGTGATTAGAGATGGGCGAATTGATTCTAACAAAGTGGAATTCGTTTAGAATTTCAGGAAAACTTCGGTTCTGAACGAAGTTGAAGCTTGGGGTACTTCGGGTGAACGAAGTGTGCTTTTGATTGATAAAATGGCTGCGAGCACATGTCGTTACATGGGGCAAAGCACTCTGGGAGGAAGAAGGGCATAGCCTGCATGACATGTGTAGAGATGAAGCCAATCAGAGACCGGCAGGATTCTGTGACATCACCGCACTATATAAATCCGGGCGCGACGCTGGCAGCTCACACTCCTCTCACTGTACTGATTAGGGAAGGTGCTGCCGCGGCTGCTTGTAATAGCTCTTACTGAAGAACTGATTTTTATACAGCGATTTTTGGGGGGTGTCTCAGCTTGTCTCAGGGACTACTTCTCTTATCGTTCTATTTCTGATTTTGTGGGGTATTGGATCTGAAGTTCAGTGTGTGTTATCTAAGCCTCTTCCTGTTGTATTCATTTAAAGAAACAGCGTTTTTACAATCCAAATACACTTCGTTTTTGGTTGCTCATTTCTTTTGCGCAATTTACATCCAAGGGTTAATTAAGCGTTGTTCTGCTGTTGTGGTCACTAAAATAAACGTTCTTTTTCACCGCCAAAAAAATTTTTTCCTGTAGCATAATTCATAACCGAAGGTTAATTACAAGTTTTTGTGTTGTTGTGTACCGTAAAATACACGCTATTTTAACACACTACAAAGCTGGTAATTTTTGGTTACTCAATTCTTTTGCGCACTTTACATCCAGGGGTAAATTAAGCGTTGTTCTGCTGTTGTTCTATTTCTGATTTTGTGGGGTATTGGATCTGAAGTCCAGTGTGCGTCCAGTGCAGCTGCATATACATTTTGATGCTATCTGCTCACAGCACATTGAATATCCAAGGGGGAACTAAGCCTGTTCCTGTTGTATGCATTTAAAGAAACAGCGTTTTTACAATACAAATACCACTTCATTTTTGGCTGCTCAATTCTTTTGCGCAATTTACATCCAGGGGTTAATTAAGCGTTGTTTTGCTGCGGTGGTAACTAAAATAAACCGTCTTTCACCGCCAAAAAAGACATTTTTCCTGTAGCATAATTCACAAGCGAAGATTAATTACAATTTTTTCTCTTGTTGTGTAGCGTAAAAAACACGCCATTGTAACACGCTACAAAGCTAGTAGTTTGTGGTTGCTCAATTGTTTGGCGCAATTTACATCCAGGGGTTAATTAAGCGTTGTTTTGCTGCTGTGGTGACTAAAAGAAACCGTCTTTCACTGCCAAAAAATAAATTTTTCCTGTAGCATAATTCACAAGAGAAGGTTAATTACAAATTTTTCTCTTGTTGTGTAGCGTAAGAAACACGCCATTTTAACACGCTACAAAGCTGGTAGTTTGTGGTTGCTCAATTGTTTGGCGCAATTTACATCCAGAGGTTAATTAAGCGTTGTTTTGCTGCTGTGGTGACTGAAATAAATCGTCTTTCACCGCCAAAAAATACATTTTTCCTGTAGCATAAGTCACAAGCAAAGGTTAATTACAATTTTTTCTCTTGTTGTGTGCGTAAAAAACACGCCATTTTAACAGGCTACAATGCTAGTAGTTTGTGGTTGCTCAATTGTTTGGCACAAGTTACATCCAGGGGTTAATTAAGCGTTGTTTTGCTGCCGTGGTGACTAAAAGAAACCGTCTTTCACCGGCAAAATATACATATTTCCTGTAGCATAATTCACAAGCGAAGGTTAATTACAATTTTTTCTCTTGTTGTGTAGCGTAAAAAACACACCATTGTAACACTCTACAAAGCTAGTAGTTTGTGGTTCCTCAAATGTTTGGTGCAATTTATATCCAGGGATTAACCCTCAACCCGCCTCTGTCCCATCCGGTTCCCTCAGCCAGAGATCTACTATGTGGTCTGGGCTCAGCGCCACTATATAGAGAGGATGAACAATTTGAGGAGGGCAGTCAGCAGCTACTTGGCAGTGAAGAAATGGAGCCAATATCCCCTGCTTCTTGCAGTAGGTGGCAAAGTATAGATGTTGAGAGTGGCATGAGAGGTCATGTTGTGAGGCGTCAGCCTCTGCATACCAAGACCGGTGATGAGGACAGCAGTGACGATGAAACATAGATACACTCACCGGCCACTGTATGAGGGACACCTGTCCAACTGCGCGTTAACACTTAATTTCTATTCAGCCAATCACATGGCGGCAACTCAGTGCATTTAGGCATGTAGACATGGTCAAGACAATCTCCTGCAGTTCCAACCGAGCATCAGTATGGGGAAGAAAGGTGATTTGAGTGCCTTTGAACGTGGCATGGTTGTTGGTGCCAGAAGGGCTGGTCTGAGAAATACAGAAACTGCAGATCTCCTCGGATTGTCACGCACAACCATCTCTAGGGTTTACAGAGATTGGTCCCAAAAAGAAACACATCCAGTGCGCGGCAGTCCTGTGGGCGTAAATGCCTTGTTGATGCCAGAGGTCAAAGGAGAATGGTCAGACTGGTTCGAGCTGATAGAAAGGCAACAGTGACTCAAATAGCCACCCGTTACAACCAAGGTAGGCAGAAGAGCATCTCTGAATGCACAGTACGGCGAACTTTGAGGCAGATGGGCTACAGCAGCAGAAGACCACACCGGGTGCCACTCCTTTCAGCTAAGAACAGGAAACTGAGGCTCCAATTTGCCCAAGCTCATCGAAATTGGACAGTAGAAGATTGGAAAAACGTTGCCTGGTCTGATGAGTCTCGATTTCTGCTGCGACATTCGGATGGTAGGGTCAGAATTTGGCGTCAACAACATGAAAGCATGGATCCATCCTGCCTTGTATCAACGGTTCAGGCTGGTGGTGGTGGTGTCATGGTGTGGGGAATATTTTCTTGGCACTCTTTGTGCCCCTTGGTACCAATTGAGCATCGTTGCAACACCTTGTGGAATCTATGCCACGAAGAATTGAGGCAGTTCTGAAGGCAAAAGGGGGTCCAACCCGTTACTAGCATGGTGTACCTAATAAAGTGGCCGGTGAGTGTAGATGATGATGTAGCCGACCGCACTTTGGAGCCGGGTGAGGTAAGGGCTTCATCATCGTCAGAAGAAGAGGGCGTCAACTTGTGCATCAGGCAGCGGCGCAGCCAGCAAGTGGGTTGTGTGGCTGTGAGTCAGCAGGGTAGCAGCAGTGTGAGGTCGGGAGCCAAGCGGCCATGGGGTAAAAAACCTGCTTCGCAGGTCCAAGAAAGTAGCAGCACAGGGGCTCAACGAGGCAGTGGCAGTAGTAGTCACTCAGTGCGGAGCGTGGCGGTAAAATCCGATACTCGGCGGAGTGGCAGTTCTTTGCTAAGACAATGGAGGAGCCGAATATGGGTATATGTAGAATCTGTGGGCAGAAAGTGAAGCATGGCCAGGGAGCTAACGTTGGCACCACGGCCCTCCATCAACACATGCAGCGTCACCATCCAGTGGCCTGGGAGAAACGTGGCTAATATGTGGTGGTCCATCCTGCCGCCGTAGCAACAGCAGCAGCAGCAGCGCCCAGTGGCACGCATGCCATTGCAGCCAGTCAAGGCTCCACCACCTCTGCAGAAGGGAGCTGTTTCTCTTTGACATCATCTCCCAATCCAGATGCTCCTGCTCCTCACTACTCATGGCACCAGCAGTCGTTCAGCGAGGTGATTGCAAAGAGACAACAATATGCGTCCAACCATCCTAAGGTGCAGAAGCTGACCATGCTCCTGTCCAAGTTGTTGGTACTGCAGTCCCTCCCTTTCCAAAAGGTGGACTCTGCACCGATCAGAGAACTAATGGCTTGTGCCGAGCCGAGATGGAGAGTTCCAAGCCATAATTTCTTTTCCAAAAAGGCAGTACCAGTACTTCATAAATATGTAGACACAGAAGGTGGGCCAGTCCTTGAGCTCATCGGTTTTTGTTCCAAGGTGCACGGCAGTGCGGACGTCTGGAGCAGTAACTACGGTCAGGGCCAGTACATGTCCTTTAAAAGCCCACTGGGGAATGTCTTCCGCCCCCGGCCCAAAAACTTTGCAGGGAAGGCTTTTCCCCCCAGGCAAACCCCC
>JAODAL010060982.1:0-20587 GCA_025379985.1 Phyllomedusa bahiana | reverse complement strand
TGGACAAAAATATTGCAAAAGGGGACTTGTTTTTGAAAAGATCTTTAAAAGGCAAATTCAACCCCTGTATTGAGAAAAACCCATTTAAAAAACCAATTTTAAAAAAAAGGAAACAAAAAATTGGGTGGGTTTCCATCCTTTTTTAAAAATGTTTTTTCTGGGAATTTAAAAACAAACAAAAAAAAACTTGCATGTACAAAATAGCTGGTTAAAAAAATTCTTAAATTTTTTAAAAGGGGAAGGTACAGGAAAACCCCTTGACCATGTGGGGTTATTCGAAGGACAGGGGGTTTTGGGAAAGCACGGACAGAGAAAAAAGTACAGAGACAATTTTCCCCCGGGCCTTGGGTAAAATGAAAAAAAAGAATGCCAAGAAAAAGGGCACGGGGTGAAAAGGAGCGTTAACCCAGTTTTTCCCAAGTGAAGCTCTTTTTTTTTTTTTTTTTTAGGTCCGCACTCATACGGGGGGGCAACCCGCAAACCCGGTTTTGGGACTGTTACTGGGAAAAGGCTGGAGTTTTTACATTTCCCCGGTTCCGAACTCTGTTCAGCACGACATTTTTCTTTTGCTGCGTCCCCGGGCTTTTTAAACCTGCGTTTTAAATAGTGAGGACCCCCAGCCTGGGCTTTTCACCCCCACCCCTGAAAACTACGCCCTGGGTCATGCTTTTGGCCAGGCGGGGTTATAATAAAAGTCCAGTTCCCCCTTAAAATGGGGGGGTTTAAAAGGGGGCTCCTTTTTCCCGGCATTTTTTTAATCTGTGGGTCAGACAGGTTTAAGGGTCAGGTTCGGCCCGGGCCCAGGGTTTGTCAATGTCCATTTTCAAAAAAATTGGGGGTTTGAAAGACCCCTTTTTTCCGGGGCTTTTTTTTTTTTTTAAAAATTTGTGGGTCAAAAAGGGTTTAAAGGGGTCATGCTGCGGTCCAGGCCCGGGTTTGTCATTTGCCCAGTTAAAAAATGAGGGTTTGGGAAAGGATTTTTTTTCCCGGGCACCTTTTTTTTCTGGGGGTCAGACGGGTTTTTTTGGTTTTACTGGGGGCCCAGGCGGGCGGGTATTTTTCCGTTTAAAACTTAAATGGGGTTGTAAAGACTTTTTTTTCCCGGCATTTTTTAAAATCTGGGGGTTTCCAGACGGGTTTTAAAGGGTCATGCTCCCGGTCCAGGAAGGGTTTGTCAATGCCCGTTCAACTAAAATGGTGGTTTGAAAGACTCTTTTCGGGCACTTTTTAATCTGGGGGTGGGACGGGTTTTAAGGGTCATGCTGGGGTCCATTTTTGGGGTTTTGCCCAATGCCCCTTTCAAACTAAAAATGGTGGTTAAAAGGGACTCCTTTTTCCAGTTTTTTTAAAAATCTGGGGGTCGGGACGGGGTTTAAGGGTTTCATACTGTGGTCCGGGGACGTTCTAGTAAAAGTCCAGTTCAACTTAAAATGGGGGTTTTAAAAGGACTACTTTTTTTCCCAAGCACTTTTTTTTCTTTTGGTCATGCGGGTTTTTTGGGTCATGCTGCATTTCCAGGACGGGGAAAATTCAATGTCCAGTTCAAGTAAAATGATGGTTAAAATAAAAACTGTTCTGGCACTTTTAAATTTTCGGGGTGATGCAGGTTTAAGGGTCATCTGTGGTAAAAAGGGGACAGGGATAGGGGAAGGTGTTTGACTTTTTTTTTCTGTGGCTTTTATAGCCTAAGGGTTGTCCCAAAAGATGTAGGGGTACCCAATTTGACTGTTTTTGGCTTTTAAATTTCCCAACTTCTCCACCCCTGTTTGGGTGAAAGAATGAGGTGTTGTTGCTCTCCCCTAGACTTTAATGGTCATCGCTCATAATCGAATACTCCTATCGAAAAAAACCTTTTCCCATGGTGGGCCGGAATATCGGGCTATCGCCCCCATGGGCGATAGCCCAAGGGAATCGCTCAAAAACTATGGTGACTTCCAAAATTGCTGTATTCAAATTTAAATGCAAAGTAGATCTAAAACCCAAAAAAGGTGGCCTGCGCCAAAAAAGGAAAAAAAAAAACGTACTGAAAAGTTTTTAAAAAAATAAAGGGATTTTTGGCCCCCTTTCAAAATTTAAACCCGTGGTGCTACAAAATTGCTTTTATTTTCCCATTTAAGTGGCCCGGTGCCCCAATGAACAAAAGCTTTTACTGGGGCCCAAAATGAAAAAAACACGAATTTTGAAATTTTTATTCGGGTAAAAAAGGTATTTTTTTGGGAAAAAATCAAAACCCGTGTGCCCACAAAAATTGGGTGGTTCTAATTTTAAAATGCAAAGGGGGCTATATCAACAAAGCTGGAATGGGGGAAAATTAAAATAAAAAAACCCATCTGAAAAGTTTTTCGATAATAAAAAATGGAGTTTTGCAAACCCAACAAAGAGACCTTTCAGTTACTAGAAAAAATGTGTATTAATTAAGTTTGGCTGCCAATATCCCGGAAAAAAATTTCAATTGAAAATGTTAAATAATAAAGCTATTGCAGTGCAATGTCTACACAAAAGTCTTGGTGAACTATACCCAGTAATTTTTTAAATAGAGCTGTTGTGTTCGCCCGGGGCCCCTCCCCCTGTTTCCCCCGGCCGGGGAATTTAAGCGGTTTATATGCTTTTTTTTAAAATTCTCTACCTAACAAATTTAAAATTTTTCCAAATCTTGATCTAATATTTAAAGGGATCACAGAAAACATTTGAGTTTTTCTCTTTGAAGAAAAAAGAATAATTTCGCTGAGCTTTTTGGGACACGGGGCGGGAGCGCACGCCCTACTGTATGAGAGGGCTGACGGAAAACTGTCATAAACCCGGGAAAGGGCTGTTCTAGGGGAAAAAACCCGAGGTAATTTTGTTTTTTCCCACCCAAAATCGAAAACCTTTTACCCCCCATCCCCCCAAAGTTTTTTTTTTGGGATTTCGCCCCACACTTTCCCCCCTTGCTTTTAACCCTGTAAGCTGATTTGCGGGGCCCCAAAATGAAAAGGAAAAGCCCCCAAAAAATGGCGGGGATTTTAAATAGATGATGCACTTTTTTTAAACCCTTTAAATTATCCTTGATCAAAAAATTTGGGTTTCAACAAAAAAAACTGTCCCGTTTTAACTTTGTCGTTAAAATTTAATGGCTCAAAAAGGTTCTATAAGGGACCCCCAAATGGGTATAAAAACACGGGAAAAATACATATGATAAAGTAATACTAAAGGGTAATTTTTACAGCCCTTGCACACGGAAAAAATGTATTAAATCAAAAATAAATAGAGTTCTTTAAAAAGTGTATGTATCTAAAAGCCGTTTAAAAGTAAACCTTTACCGGGAAAAGAAAAAAGTGCAAAAATTTTTATAAAAGGGTTTGGAAAAACCCCATTGTTTAGTTGAGTCAGTGCACCTAGGGACCCCCACGAGAAATTTTTTTGCATCATTTCATTTTCCTCAAGGCTATAACCTAGCTTGTTATTATAACATTTTTATAGTAAAGGGGCCACGTATCATGTTTTTCAAAGACCCCCTACCCAAAAACCAATCTAATGCCGCACCGCGAGTTTCGCTGCTCCACTTCCGGCAGTCAAGTGCGGGGCATATCCCGTCTGGGACAATGATTTTCAATAGACGCCGGAGGGGGAACAAAGGGGACATCACTAATGTGTTCAATTTCATGCATGTGATAATCACCATACAAAGCTAAACCATGAACAATAAAAAGTGAAAATGGGTAAAATGACTATGTGAATTACAGTGGATTTTTTTCAAAGGAAAAAAAAACAAAAAAAAAAAACTAAGAAAAATGAATTGGTATAAATGTGCACATATGAAAAAAAAAATATTAATAAAAATAAAATTACATTTTTTTTATATATAAAATTAAAAATTTTTTACTACCCTTAAAAACAACGTTGTACCGATTTAAATTTCTTAAAATGAAAAAATTTTCAACAAAAAAAAAAGTGTATTTTAATGTGGAAAAAAATAATCAATTATTTCCCACCCAAAAAAGCATTTTGCCAAAATGATTACATAATGTGAAAAATAACACAGCCAATGAATTTTATTTCATAAAGTGGGAAAAAAAAAAAACCCCACCGGGAATTTAAAAACAAAAAATTTAAATTTAAAAACTTGATTTGGGGGCAGCATTTTCGATTGTTATTTAAGGGCACGTTTCCCGGGGAAAAAAACTTTGTCGAAATTCAAACCAATATATATCTAAAACATTTTAAAAGAGTACAAGCTCAAAATATCAGGTTTATTTCGGCGATATCTCCTTGTTCCGCTCTGGCGTCTATTGATGTAATTGCGCAGGACTGGATATGGCGCAAGGGGGCGCCCTGCTCTTTGATGTTTGATTTGCCCGAAAATTTAGGGCCGCGGAACTCGGGAGGCAGCACGGCGCTTTCCCCCATTAGATTGTATTGGATATGGGGCGTTCCCCTTTTAAACTAAAAAGGGGGCACTTTACTTTATAATGTTTGTAATTTAAAAGGGTATTTTAGTCTTTAGGGAAAGGGTGGTGCGGGAAAGTACGTCGTGGTGGTCCCTGAGGGACAAATGGGTACCAACTAAACCCAAAGGGTAAATTTACCTTATAAAACACTTTGCACTTATTTTGTCTTATTTGGTAAAGGTTTTTCTTTACTTTATTTTTGATTTTTATACTTGGTTTTTTCTGTTTTGCCAGTGGCTGTACATATTACCCTATTAGTATTACTTATCAATATGTTTTATTCTGTGTATTATACCTCATTGGGATCTTTTAGAACACTTCATTTTTTGTCTGTAATGTATGTTTTTTAAATGGTATAAATACAATTCTTTTTTTACTTTTTATGGATTAAGCTCTTTCTGTTTGTTGTTGTATATCATATTTTTTGGAGTATTCCATATTATATTTTTTGGTTGACGGTTTGGGGCTTTTTGAAAATAGATATATAGTAATCAGCCTGCTGTATTTAGTTTTATTGCGTTTGGGTTTATTTCATTTTGGTTAATTAAGACAGAACTCGATGGTTTCATTTCGCCGTACATAATGTTTCGGAAATCTTATATGATGATAATTTTTCAGCTAAGAGAAGAAGAATGCTATGATACCACACAGATAGCCAGGGGGTGCTATCATGTACAGTAAAGAACAAAGATCTGGGATATAACACGCACTCTTGAAAACAAAAGAAATGTGTGTTTTAAAGGATGAGAAACTAAGCTTCAAGCCAGGAAACTTCAAACTGACCTTCAACCACAGAACGTGTTTCTTAAACTTGTTCTAACAACTGACAGCATATTCCCTTAATTTATCAGTTCTCAAATCCACAGATTTAAGTCTAGACATGCTCCCATTACATTGAAAAATAATGTAGACATCAGCAATTAACACTCAGCCTATGATTACACTGCATTTTCATCAGGAAATGCTTATTATATACACACAACATGTCCATAAACGTCTATGGATCCAAGGAATGTTAATAAAGTGCCAGTTTAGGTATATAATTTGCATCACATGATAGTTCTGTTTTGACGCTAATCAATTACATCTTAACTTACTATAGTATGTTTAAGTTAAAGTTTTACCACCCCCTCAAGGGCCTGTGCTCTAGTGTACTCAAATTTGCCTCTGAGTTGGTGTGGGACAATGCCCTGTTCTAAGAGAATCATAATGTCCTAATAACAAAGAATTACTTAGATGGACTACAAGCTAAAACATTCCAAATACCCAGACTATGAACACCTTAACATTATCTGATGAGCCTGAAAAAACATTGACCCTCATTTACTAATCTGATTGCACCAGGAAAGTGCCTTAAAATGCGCCAAAAAGTGGCACATTTTTAGCCGGCCAGGCATGTCCCTGAAAACATTTATTAGGGCTTAAAAAAGGGGTTTTTTTTTTGGGGTTTCTCATACAATGATTAGAAAATTAAATGTAGGGACAGATATTTAAAGACTTTTTCTAAATATATTGCTTTGTTGATTTTTCTTTACTCAGGAGATAAAGATTTTATCTCTTCTTAGAGCACACAAGTTTGTCTGGTTACCAACAACCTCTCCCTGCTCTCTGTTATCTGTAACGGTGCGGCGCCGTGGACGTAGCGAAGCGCGGACGCAGACATCCGGGTGTGGATCCTCTGTTATCACCGCAGGCGAGGGTGGTAGTGGAGGCCCACGCCAGGGAGTGGGGGTCTAAGGGGCCCCTGGTCTTCGCCAGGGCCGCCGCAAGCGGGATTGACTTGGCTGCGGGACCCCCAGGTCACTACCCCTGACGTGGCTACCTGCGGTGACAGCCGGGGTGCAAGACAGGAATCCAGGCGGGGAAGTACAGGAACACAGGAACATGTACAGCAGGATACAGGAGGGTTAAACGTACACATAGCACCACAGGATAGGGCAGGAATGGCGGGTAACACTTCAGGTACAGCCCAGGGAACACGGCGGGGAACTGGAGAGCACATACAGGACGGGAAAACCGGCAGGATACAGGAGACACGACGGACGGATGGCCAGGAGCTCAGATGACAAAGACACTGGCCAGCATCTCAGGGGTTAAAGTCTCCAACCGCAGACTGGAGATGCTGGAGGAGCTAAAGATGGGAAACAGCTGGACACAGCAACAGACTGCAGGGGAATGACACAAAAGCAGAGGCAAGAACTTCCTCTTATAGCCAGAGGTCAGGGGTGAAGAGGGAAGGTGCACAGAAAGGAAACTATAAAATAGGCAGGAAAGCTCCGGGGCGCACGCCTTAGGAGGCACAGTGCACAGACAGGACCCAAAGGAAGCAACAAGACAGGACGGACAGGCAAGTACATAGCAGAACACAGGCTGCTGGGACCCCCGCACAGGGAGCCCCAGCAGAGACATGTCAGGGCACGGACAGGCCCACGGTCCAAGGCAGGGACCGCGGCATGAAACCCTGACAGTACCCCCCCTTCAAAGCCCTCCCCCCCTCCAAATCCAGAATGGCACTTTTCCCCATAGGCCAGGGGCCCGCAACTTTTTACGGGGCAAACCCAAAACCAAGTAAAGGCGTATAATTGCCAGTATAAAAAAACCTAGAAACGGAGGTGCATGGGAGGAAAAAGCGGGCATAGCAAAATGGGAAGGGAACCCAGGGCGGCAGTAAGCCACAGGGGATCAGAAGGCTCAGGGCGGTGACGTAAGCCAGGGGGACTCAGAAGAAGGCTCAGGGCGGGGACCGTAAGCACGGGGACTCAGAGGCTCAGGGCGGACCGTAAAGCCACGGGGACTCAGAAGGCTCAGGGGGACCGTTTAAACCAAGGGGGACTCAGAAGGGCTTAGGGCGGGACCGTAAGCCACGGGGACTCAGAAGGTCAGGGCCCGGACCGTAAGCACGGGACTCAGAAGGTCAGGGCGAGACCGTAAGCCACGGTACTCAGAGGTCAGGGCGGAAAGTAAAACCACGGGACTCAGAAGGCTTAGGCGAGACCGTAAGCCACGGGGGACTCAGGGAAAGGGTCAGGCGGGACCGTAAACCACCACTCAGAAGGCTCAGGGCTGACCTAAGCCCGGGGACCCCCGGGCGGACCATGGCTAGGCCAAAACGGGGCTCTGGCTGGACCATGCGTACCCAAAAGGGTGCTCTGGGCCCCTGGCCCGGGTAGGCCAAAAAGGGTGCAGAGCTTGGGGGAACCATGAGCCCGGCAACGGTTTCGATGCTCAGCGGAAAAGGGAGGGTCCCCCCCGGCGGGATCCATGGGCATTATACGTAAAAGTGCCCCGGGGGCAGGAGTTTTGCCGAGGCGCCACCGCAGCATCCGGGGGTGGACCTCTTTATCCCCCCCAGGCGGGTGGTAGCGGGGGGCCCGCAGGGGGGGAGTTAAGGGGCCCTGGGGCTTCGCAGAGCCCCCTGCAACGCGGGTGGACTTGGCTGCGGGACCCCCCGGTCATACCCCTTGAGTGGCTACTGCGGTGACAGCCCGGGGTGCAAGGAGGATCCAGGGGGGGGAAGTCAGGAACAAGGAAAATGTACAGCAGGATAAGGGGGTTAAAGTACCATGACCCCGGTCGGCAGGAATGGAGGGTAACACACAGGTACAGACCAGGGAAAACCCGGAGGAAAAGGGAGGGGACATAAGGACAGGAAACGGGAGGATACGGGGGACACGACGGAGGGGGGGCCAGGAGCTCAGATGACAAAAACATGGACCCGCATTTGGGGTTAAGTCTCCAACCCCAGACTGAGAGTGGCAGGAGTCAAGATGGGAAGCAGCTGGACCGCAAAAAGACTGGTGAACTGACACAGAGCAGAGGCAAGAACTTCCTCTTTTAGCCAGGGTCAGGGGTGAAAAGGAAGGGGCCGAAAAAGGAAACTTAAATGGCAGGAAGCGCCTGCGCACGCCCTTAGGGGGCACAGTGCACGACAGGACCCCGGAGCAAAGCGGCAGGGGCAGGCAAGTAATGCGAACACAGGTGCTGGGGGCCCCTGCCAGGGGGCCCCCCCAGAGAATGTAGGCACGGACAGGCCCAGGTCCAAGGGGGGAACGCGGATAAAAACCCTGCATTATCTCTCATTGCTCTCAGTGCCCTCGTCGTCTCTTGGTCCTGGGACTCGTCCGCAGAGTTTTCTCTGGCTAAGGACTTTAAAAACGTATCATTAAGCTAAGTAAACACTCGTTATAGCTCTGTATCCTGTGTAATACAGTTTATAAACCTGTTGCACTCATGTCAGTGTAACAGGAATAGCTATGTACAGCATAAATGATGTGTCAATCACTGCTATAAAACCACCAACAGCCTGAAAAGCATGTGTGAGTCTAAAACTGCCTATGGCTCTGTGAAACTGCATGGTGAGAAAACTCCTTTAAGATACTTCCTGCACACTGCTCGGTGGGTCGGGGTGGTTTACAAAAAGCGACCGTGGCCTGGTGAGAAAGTGGCTACAATGTGACATGCACCAATTTATCAATCAGTATGATGCACTATGATAAATTGGTACATTTTAAGACTGCTTGTCTAAGTCTGCACTGTCTAACTTTTAGACAGAGATAGTATATGAGGGCCATTCTCTGCATTACAAGGGATTTGTCATCTCTTGTTTAATATCACCACCAGATAAAGAGACATAGAAAACGTGTTTGTGATATTGAACATGATAAATCTATTTTTTGGCACGTAGGGTACAAACGTTGGGGGAATGTGCAGTCTTTATCTTTCTGTGTCCTTAAAGAGGTATTCTCATCACAGCATGTGCTGCAGGAAGAGCAAATTACTGTGAAATAAACAATTTTCAAAATGCATGTTATTAAAAAATATACATGCTTTATTTCATACAGGCTTTTTTGCACCTTCAACTTGCTCTCTTGTCTCCTCGGTTACCGACCACCACTGTGTGCTGTTAGGGGTGGCCAGTAAAGCAGCGTTATCGTTCTCCACCTCCCTTTGCCCAGCCGGGCCAGGCCACAGGAACTTATTCTCACATAGTCTTTAATAACGCTATGTTACCAGTCACCACTGAATGAAAAAGAAAAAATGGACCCGGCGCACGTGCAGGATAAAAAGCCCGAGCTAGAGGCTTTTACATTAAAAAAGTATTTATTCTTAAAAATGCAAGATTTTACTCTCACAAAATTAAAAACAAAACATACAGATTATACTTTACGCGTTTCGCGAGAGAGCCCTCGCTTCATCAGAAACTTCTGATGAAGCGAGGGCTCTCTCACGAAATGCGTAAAGTATAATCTGTATGTTTTTGTTTTTAATTTTGTGAGAGTAAAATCTTGCATTTTTAAGAATAAAAACTTTTTAATGTAAAAGCCTCTAGCTCGGGCTTTTTATTTCCCGCACGTGCGCCGGGTCCATTTTTTCTTTTTCATTGGCGTCTTTCTCCCACCGGACATCGGAGTGGAGCATCAGTGACCTGCGGCTGCCGTACTAAGGGCTACGGTATATAAATTGCTATGCAAGCCCATATGAGTGTTGTGCCTCTATATTATAAGCGCAACACCCCAAGGTGAGAATCCAACTGTATTCAATACCTAAATTTGTTATAACAGTATAACACTATTGTGCGCCCCCTCTTTTTTCCTCTTTTTGCATACAGTCACCACTGAAAGCACACAGTGGTGGACAGTAACCAAGGAGACAAGAGACTACTCTAAAGATGCAAAAAAAGGCATGTATTAGGTGAAGCAGACATATTTTTTAATAACATGAATTCTGGAAATTGCTTACTTTACATCTATTGACCCCTCCAACGGTACTTGTTGGGATAGGAATACCCCTTTAAAGTGGTACAGTCATCAACCAGATATAGTTTTAGCATTAAATAGCAAGATTCTTAACAAGACAGTCCAATGGATTTACAGGTTTTTTTTTTAAGTACTCAAAGGGTCTTAATGAATAACATTGATTTACTTAAACATTTGTAGATTTGTTCATTGGCCATGTAGGTGTCTGTATTAATAGAAAATATCAGGCAATACAAGGTATTTTTAAGTGGTATCCTCTTAAATCAGCCTTAATAAGACATATGTAGCAGTAGCTTTTATCAAATTACCATTGGAATCTTTATAGTTTATTGTTATACTGCCAATGGTACCACTATATCTTTGAAACTGAGTGAGCATCCTGACACCTGTAATGAGAATTAGGGGTTGCTGCTTAGCGAAATGCAATGGCTGTGATATTGAAACTTGTCAGTCTCTTAGTCATATATATATATCTTTTTTAATGATCAGGTATTTTATTATTTTTTCGATCATACCTCACACCTTAAATATATGTGATCTGAGTTAAATTAGAAATCACAACATTTGATCAGGGTAACAAGTGTATGACTCTTTAACATTCAGGTCAAAGTCAAATTAGACTCAAATTCTAGTGATTTAGTTTCTGTGGGTCACAATTAACCTTATGGAAGATCTTTGTGATGTCTGGGCAACAAGGCAGAGATACGACCATATTGCCCAGCTGTCCATCTTTTGGACAGTCCCTATTTTTGACCCAAATCTTCTTTTTCCTTTTTTACTCATTAATTGTTCCTCTTTTTGACCTGATAACTAGGTTTGCATCAATAAACCTACTATGCTGTCCCAAAAAAGCATCTCTCAGGTTCCTAGCTGTATATTATGCCACAATTCATATATTATTTAATATTTTGTTGCAATTTAGACCATAAAAATGTTCATATCTAGATGATTTTTGTAACGGTAGTAGTAATGGATCCGCTGGACCACCGCAAGCGATGGTGAAAGCCCGCAACAGGGAGCGAAGTCTAAGTAGAACCCGGTTTTCACCAGAGCCCACCGCAAAGCGGGATGGACTTGCTGTGGTGGGAAACTACCAGGTCGCTTCCACTGGCGGGACTTGCTTGCGGTGGCAGCCAAGGGTAAGCGTGGTACAAAATCGTAAGGCTGAGTCGTAGTCAGGGCAGGCGGCAGAGGTTCGTGGTCGTAGGACGGTAGCAAGGCGGTACGGTACACAGAAATCACGAGACAAGATAATGCGCTTTCTCAGTAGGCTCCAAGGGCACTAAAGGACTGCCGGAGGACGAGCCATTATATAAGGTCAGCGCTCGGCAACAGACAATTACCAGCGAGCTGGCCCTTTAAATCCGAGAAAGCCGGCGCGAGCGCGCCCTAGGGAGTGTGGACGCGCGCACCGGCCGGCACAGGAGTGCGTGGAGTCAGGAGCGAGGTCGGGTGAGTACCTGACCTCCGGGGGACGATTGCGTCCACGGCCCGGCGCGCGGATCGCGGGGCCACTCGCCCCTGGTACCGGAGAGAGGGTCGGGGAACGGATATAGGGGGTGAAAAACAGATCGTAATCTAATATAACACCAAGACAGCAGGCCTGCTGCCTAGGAGTTATGGTGGTTCCACACACTGAGAGAGAAATAGCAGATGGGGGTTGGTTAGTAGATGGTGGGATGACTAGAAGTTCAGTTTTAGTAAGGTATAGTTTACGATACAGGGAGGACATGATGTCAGAGACAGCAGACAGACAGTCACTGGTGTTTTGTAGCAGGGTGGGAGTGATGTCCCGGGAGGAGGTGTATAGTTGAGTGTCATCCATGTAGAGATGGTACTGGAAGCCAAATCTGCTGATTGTTTGTCCAATTGGTGCTGTTTAGATAGAAAAGAGGAGAGGACCAGGAACAGATCCCTGTGGAACCCCAACAGCAAGAGGAAGAGGAGAGGAGGTAGAACCTGTAAATGAGACACTGAAGGAGCGGTCAGAAAGGTAGGATGAGAACCCGGCAAGAGCAGTGTCCTGGAGGCCAATGGTGCTGAGCATGCTGAGGAGAAGTTGGTGATTAACAGTGTCAAATGCAACAGAGATCCAGAAGAACAATGAGTAGTTGCCCTGAGATTTAGCAGTGAGGAGATCATTGGGGACTTTAGTTAGAGCAGTTTCTGTGGAGTGTAGGGTGCGGAAACCTGATTGTAGAGGATCGAAAAGAGAGTTAGGAGTAAGATAGTGGGTTAGACAAGAGTAGACCAAGCGTTCCAGGATGTTAGAGATGAAGGGAAGGTTAGAGACTGGTTAGTAGTTGGCAGCGCAGGATGGGTCCAGAGAGGGCTTTTTCAGTAAAGCAGTTATAACAGCGTGTTTAAAGGAAGATGGAATGATCCCAGTGGAGAGAGAGAGGTTACAGATTGCAGATACGTGTGAGAAGACAGACGGAGAAATGAACTGGACAAGGTGGGAGGGAATGGGGTCACTAGAGCAAGTGGTGGGGCATGCAGACAGCAGAAGCCTGGACACTTCTTCTTCTGTCGTCGGGTCAAGAGCTGAGAGTAGGCTGGGGGATGTGTGGGGAAAGACAGGATGGGTGCTGCTTAGGGTTTGAGATGAGATGTTTTGCCAGAGTCAATTTTCTCTTTGAAATAAGTGACCAGGTATTCAGCACAGAGGTCAGTGACCAGGGCCTGAGCTTTAGGCCTGAGAAGGGAGTGGATGGTGTCAATAAGACGTTTAGGGTTGTTGTGTAGGGTTGAGATAAGGGAGGTGAAATATTCTTGTTTGGCGCAATGTAGGGCATGGTATTTCTTGAGATAAAATGAGAATGGCATTTTAAAGGGACACTAACATAAAACATTTTTCTTTACACATTGAAAAACAATATGCAACTATTATATAATTTTTTTAATTCGTTGATTGGGTTTTTCATAATTTTTTTTTATGTTTCTCTATGTACATTACTGTCTCTGACCTTCCTCCTGTGAGCTCTGATAGCACAATGAGAGGATTGTTTGATGGTCCTTTGTTCTGGTCGGCTCCAGTCTTAGAAGTGTAAATATTAACAGCAATAACCTGATAAGTGTGAAGACACCCTCCACCTACCCAGTGCAGAAAAATATTACCCTATTTTCCTTTCATTTATTGCTCTAGTATAATCTTATTTATACCTGTGGTGAGAACAATAGAGCAATAATTATGTCATTACTTCTATTTTTAATAATACTCACATAGAGGCAGAGCCATCTTAACAGCATAATGGGACCCTGGGTAGAGCTGTGAACTGGGCCCAGAATACAGATAACACATCACTTATGCCAAAAAAGAAACACCATAAAAACAAAACCACCGCAAACACGATGCAAGTAAATTTTTTTCACATTTCACCCCCAGTTAGAAATTTTCTTCCAATTCCCAGTACATTACATGGTACGTTCATGGCACCATTAAAATGAACATCTTGTCCCACAAAAAACAAGCCATTATATGTATATGTAGATAAAAATAAAAAACACTCTTTTCATGCAGAATTGACATACCTTAACCAGATCCGTATTTACAGCTGAGGCTGAAATAGGTTTAGGTTTACTATCCAGTGTATGCCATCTGCTGGCCCTGTGTATCTAAGCCTATCCAGTGTATGCCATTTGCTCGCCCTGTATATCTAAGCCTATCTGGTGTTATAATATCTGCTAGTCCTGTGAATGAGCAGATATTATAACACCGGTTAGGCTTAGATATACAGGGCGAGCAAATGGCATACACTGGATAGGCTTAGATACACAGGGCCAGCAGATGGCATACACTGGATAGGCTTAGATATGCAGGGCCAGCAGATCGCATATGGGATACGCTTAGATATGCAGGGCCAGCAGATGGCATACACTGGATACGCTTAGATATGCAGGGCCAGCAGATGGCATACACTGAACACGCTTGGATACGTAGGGACAGCAGATGGCATACACTGGATATGCATATATACGCAGGGACAGCAGATGGCATACACAGGATACGCTTAGATGCGCAGGGACAGCAGATGGCATACACTGGATACACTTAGATATGTAGGACAGAAGATGGCATACACTGGATATGCTTAGATATGCAGGGGCAGCAGATGGCATACACTGGATATGCTTCCTAACACCCCACACCTCCGCCCACTCCTAACACCCGACACCTCCCAATACCCCACACCTCCCCCATTCCTGACACCCCACACCTCCGCCCACTCCTAACACCCCACACCTCCCAATACCCCACACGTCCCCCATTCCTGACACCCCACACCTCCCAACACCCCACTCCTCCCCCACTCCTGACACCCCACACCTCCCAACACTCCACACCTCCCCCACTCCTAACACCACACCCCCCTCCATAACTCACTCGTTATGAAATCCAGAGAGCAGGGGGCCGAGCAGTCTTCAGCTCTTCACTGCTGATGGTATGAGAGAAGAGGGAGGGGCAGCACTGCTCTCTCTCTCCCCAGCAGTCTCCTGCTCTTCATTGGCAGGCACTGCTGGGAAGAGAGGGAGGGGAAGGGCTGTAGTGCACGAGCTCAGAGGATTGCTGCAGTCTGGCCCCTGCTTTACTTCAGCTCCGTGCTGCCTTGCCTGCGCTGTGAGGAGTAAAGCGCAGGCAGGACACAGCAATAGCAGGGGCCACATCAGGCATCGCTGTAGCCTGGCCCCTGCTTTGACAGGCAGACCAACAAACATCCCTGCGTTTATTCACTGCCACTCGGCAGGGTAGGCAGCTGCCCGATGGGGGCCCCTGAGCTCGTGGGGCCCCCGGACAACCGCCTACACTGCCCAATGGAAGAGACAGCCCTGCATATAGGTAGCAGTTGGATTAAAGGGAGATTTGTCCTCACTGCCATAAAGCACCAGAAGGGCAACATGTCATATGATTATTTTATTTAATAAAAAAATTGCCAAAAATTGTAAAAAAAGAAAAAAAAAGAATATTGGTTTTGATAAAAAAAAAAAAACTCTTTCCCATAAACCCAAAAAGTTGTATAAAAATTCTTCAATACATTCTAAGAAACTCAAAATATTAATAATAAAACCTACAACTCATTCCACTAAAAACAAACTCCCAAAACGAAAAAGAAATTGCTTGGTCTTTCAGAGAGGTCTTTTAGTGATTTAACTAAATGACACAATACTTGTCATGCTGTTTGCTGTAATAGCCCGGCAGACCGGTCATTTTAAAATTATGCCTTTAAACGGAACATCAAATTTTCATGACTGATTCACTAATTGTAGCTCCGCTGCCTGCAGCTGTTAATGAGGATGGGTTGTAATAATGCGGGTCGTAGCATTAGATCAATGTCAGATATGTAAAGCAGTGGCGTTAGTCTTAGGCATTAAAGTGCTGTGAAAAGGGTTGAATAACTAGTTTATAAATATTTGTCTAAATAAAAAGTCAAGGAAATAGGTTTTTTGAAGGTGAGTGTCCATGTAAGCCTACAGGTACACAAAAATAACAAGCGGCTACCATTGTCTGACTTCTAGGTTTTCCAGCTTTGATGTGTCTATGTAGCTAAGAAGTGGATCCAAAAGGAAGGAAAGGGGCCGTTCACACGGCTGATTTGGGTACTAATTTCAGCCGTACTGCACGCCGTATTTGCGCAGTACAGCTCTGGGGCCACACTAGGTCCCCAGGGCTGACTGTTCAGCCATTCTCCGAGCTAACGCACCGCCGCAATCAAATGGTTAAAGCACCTGTGTGCAGAGGTTGCCTCCACACCCCGGTTCTTCTCGCAGGACATGTCTTGGATCATGCATTGTAATTACAGCCCCGATCAATCGCTGCTGTCGGCGCCGTGCGTGCTCAAACCCGAAGTCTACAGTGTACAACCAAAAGATTGTCCAGGTAGACGAAGGAACCCGCACCAGCTTGACGGCAAAAAGACGGTGGCACGGGTGTCGATAAGGGGTTAAGAAAAATTTAGAGGTGTGTTTATTTAGTACAATGAGCTGACCAATAAATGATTAATAATGATGTGATGTAAAAATTGAGTAGAATGTCAAATTTTCTCAAAAAATTTGATTTGCCGAGTTCGCCGAATTTCCCGATGAAATTTGTTTCGAATCGCGACGAATCGCGTTAAAAAACAGCTATTTCCTGGCTGCAGAGAGTCCCTGTAGGGTGCTTTAAACATTGTGCCATGCTCAATAGGC
This sequence comes from Phyllomedusa bahiana, assembly GCA_025379985.1. NCBI lineage: Eukaryota > Metazoa > Chordata > Amphibia > Anura > Hylidae > Phyllomedusa > Phyllomedusa bahiana. The sequence continues at coordinate 4,221 of JAODAL010060982.1, read as the reverse complement.
AAGGGGAGCTTGGTTTGGTCCCTTCATACAATGCTGTTTTTTGTATGCCACGCACATACTGCAACCGCGCTTTTAGAATCGCTTCACTCTAAAATTTCCTGGGCACTTACGGGGCAAACTGCCCAAAAAACAGAAGCAGGAAAGCAGCCTGGAATAAAGTCATGGCAGGCACCATCTGGCAAGACACCAAGCTGTAGGCTGAGATCCCTACGAATAGCGTCAAAGAACCACAGAGTAGTTTACTGGAGCTGGCACAGTTCTCAGCACAGTAATGAGACGTTCACAGCAGGGGTCACCCCATGAGGCCAGAGCTTTAAACAGTCACAGAATATGACAGAGTGGAGAGGGTGTTGACAGTAATTTTGGGTTGACGTCTCTGATCATTTTGTCCTTCCTTTCATTCGCCAGTGTCCGCTTTCAATCGGTCAATAAACCATCAGTATTGCTAAAGCCAAAAACAAACAGGAGTTAATCCAAAACAGAGATGACCAGTAAATGGATATTTACATGTCTCGTGGTTCTGTATCCATCCTGCTTTTGGCTAGACAATGCTGATCCTTCCCATTCCTTCAGACCAGGTGAAAAGAAGGGGGAAAACCAAACATAGTGGGCAACGTCATAGAGTGGAGTAGGTGGAAACAGCATTAGGAAACCACAGGGTGATTCCAGTGGAGACAGTGGGTCACTTGGCACAGCATGAGTAGGGCCACAGAGTGGCACAATCACACGAAAAGGTGGAGGTCACGGCCAGCATGAGACATAGAGTGCACAATGACATAGTGTGGAGGTGCACAAACAGGAGTAGGCCAAGAGTGGGCACAATGACCGAGTGTGGGGACACGGCACCAGCAACAGCACAGCAGCAGTCAAGAGGTCATAAGATTGGCACAATGACAGAGTGTGGATGGGAGACCAATACCTGTCCCCTGTAAAGGATGTGTAGGCAGAAGGAAAGCAACTGGCAGCAGATGATTGGCATCAGGTTGTGTGGTGGCAGCATCCAGATTATGACTGGCTGAGGCAGGAAGTTTGAATCCAGACTGCATTTCTTAAAGATTTGGTGAGAGTCATGGCTTATGTTAATCTGATGCCAAGGGCAATGGTGTGTGGACTATCCTGGGCCGAACCACGCCTGATTCATCTTGACAAAGGTCAGTCGCTTCACATATCCGGGACCAAAAGTGGGGTCCCTTGGGGTAAACGATGGCCCCCCATCATTATCTGAACACCGCCGCTCTGATTCCACACTACATAGCCGGGCAGGACTGCACTCCAGCTGAAAAACTCGGCAAGTTTGGCGGCCAGCGCAACCAGTTTGAGGCTGCCCAGTAGTCCCAGCAGATCTTCTAACTGGGTGGTCAGAGTGTTGTCCAAGGTAGGCCACCACAAGTTGGTTATCTGGATCTGCTCCAGTCCAGCTGCAACTGCATGCTGGTTGAGTGCCCTCCTCACTATGTGACTCCAGATTTAGGTTGCAGCTGATGGCTGTACAGCTCCTAAACCCCCACCTTCCCCAACAGCAACCGTGGTCAGTGGTACGAAGTAGAGCGCAGAAGAACCCCCCCCCCCCCGGTCAGGACCTCTCAGAGATGGACCCATGGTGCACTAATGCCCTGCGGCCAACTAGTGACTATGGGAGATCTCTCGAATAGTATTTGCGTTTTGTTCTCCCTCTCAGGAGCTGAAAAAAGCTCCCATTTTGATCAGTACGCAAAGGCTCCCAATATGAGGTGAGCCAAGAATTCATTCCCCATCTGCCGGAATGGAGACTTTTCCGCTGTCACTATGCCAGGCAAATTCAGCATTTCAGCGTGGCCAATGTGCGCAGTGACTCTGAGGGCCACCCTGCCTCCATCTCCACTGTATACTGCACGGTCCCTTGGGGGGTCATCTGCCTCGCTTCCCTCATCTCCTCTCCCTCCTCCACTCTCCTCTCCCCTCTTGTCCTTGGTAAAAAACCACTTTTTTTCCCAACAATGCTAGTGCTCCAATCCCCTCCTCCTCCTCCTTCATTTCGTCCCCCCCGGACTCATGTGTCCATGAATTAGTCCCCACATCTCCGGGTCCCCGCCAGACAGATTTTTCAGTTCTGTTCCAGGACTGAACATTAATAACTTTATTCATCCCATAGCCTGGCGACTGACAAATAACGTTGCCTCCTCAAACGCCTCAGCCCCGGCGGTGTCACGCATGAGCTCCCCAAGGCGACTCAAAGTTAAAAGGGGGAGTCTCCTGTCCCCCTGGCATCAAAAAATTTTTAAATGGCCCTTTCTCTTTTTTAAAAGTGGGGTCTAAATGTAGGCGGGAAATTCCAACGGGTGGAAAACATCGCATATAAGCAGGGTTTTGGGGGAGGCCGTTCTGCCGCAACCAAGGGTGTCTTGGCTTTGAAGGAATGGAAAGGGTGATCACATTTTCCTGGGCCATTTTTTTAAAATGTTTTAAAGATGGGGGAAGACTTAGGAAATTTTCACAACCAATTGAACACTCCCCATGCAGGGGCCTAACCATTCCTTGTGAGCACGGAAACCTTTTTTCCTCCCATTTTTCCTCCCCCCTTTGGTTTCGTTTTGCATTTGGGCGGGAGAAAGCCCAAATCTTTTCTTGCTGCATGACGCGGAGCAGTTCCCCCCCTTGTGACTTGTTCCCCAAGGCAACCAGGAGTGAACCGCGTAAACCCCGCTGTGCCCCTACCATGTGGTATGATGGAGCAGCATTGTGGGGTGAGATTGTGGTGGTGGGGGGGAGGGGCATTGGTGCGGAGCAGCAGTTTGAAAACGTGGGGAAAAAAGGGCCCCTTCTACTGTAAAAGTTGTTTGTGTGGCGGGGGCAGGAAGCCATTCACTCAGGGGGCTGTAAAGGACATGTATGGCCCGACCGTAGTTACGCTCCCCTTCCGGGGCCGTGCACCTTGGAAAAAACCGATAACTCAAGGATTGGCCCCCCTTCTGTTCTCCCTGTTCTACATATTTGTGAAGGGGGTACTGCCTTTTTCAAAAAAAAATTTTGGCTTGGGATTCTCCACCCCCGGTCGGGACTACCATTTTTCTCTGAACGGGGGCGGTCCCCCACTTGGAAAAGGGAGGGACTGGAAAAACCCAAAAACTTTGGGAAAGGGCACGTCGCTTCTGCACCTTAGATGGTTGGACCATCTGTTTCTCTTTCAATCACCTAGTTGAAGACTGTGCGCCTGAGTAGCGAGGGCAGGGTATTGGACCGGGGAAAAGATGGCAAAAAAAAAGCTCCCTTTTGCAGAAGGGGGGTGGAGCCTTGATGGGTGCATTTGGGAGGTGACACTGGCGCTGTGCGAGGTGCTGCAGCAGCAGGATGGGCCACCACATCTGAGAAAAAGTTTCTCCCCCGGCCCCGGATGGGGGACGCGTGTGTTGGGCGCGGGGGCCCTGGTGCCACGTTTTGCTCCCCCGGGCCATGCTTTTACTTCTCCCACATATTTACATATACCCTGTTCGACTCCGGTTTCTTTGCAAAAAACGCCCCCGGCCCAAGTAGGGTTTTTACTGCCCGTTTCACTGAGTGACTACTAACGCCGCTGCCCCCGCTGGGCCCCTGTGCCATTTTTGGACCCGAAAGTGGTTTTTTACCCCAGGGGGTTTGACTCTCGTCTCCATGCTGCTACCCCGCTGACTCCGGCCACAACCAAAATTGCTGATGTGCCCCTGTTGACGCGCAATTCACCCCCTTCTCCTGATGATGTGAACCCTTCTTCACCGCTCCCAAGTGCGATCGGCTACATCGTCATCGATTATTTTTTGGGTCTTCCCGCTGCCTCCCAACGGTCTTTGGGATGCAAGGCTGACCCCCCACAACAGCCCCCCAAGCAAAACTCCCCTCCATACTTGCCGCCCAAATGCAAAAGTAGGGGATTCGGCCCGTTTGCTCTTCCCCAAATTAGGCTGATTTTCCTCAAAATTTTTCATCCCCGCTGTATTGGCGTGAGCCCAAACCACATACTGTTCCTGGTGAGGGAACCCAACAGGACAGAGGCGGGGGGTTTTGGGAAAGGGGAGAGCCGCCCGAAACGTTCCCGGGCCATGCCAACTGGGTTGTTTCTGACGCCCCCGACTTTGGTGGGGTGTCAGTGCACCTGGGATGGGTTGCTGACCCTTTAACCCAAACAAGAACCCTTTGTTGGTGGTAACAATGGCCACTAGATGACACCCGGGAGTTCGGCTCACCCAGTCACCCCTGCGTGGCACCCCT
>JAODAL010060981.1:0-20587 GCA_025379985.1 Phyllomedusa bahiana | reverse complement strand
TTTTCCCATCCTTTAAAACAGCCCGTATTGAAGCGCAAATCCGGCGCGGAATACGGCGCCAATCCGTCGGCAAATAAGCAGTGTGAACGAGGCCTTAATGTTAAAGATCTTGCAAAAACAAGTCACTTTGCAATATGTTGTCATTAACCATGTCCTACCGATTTTTAGATATCCCCTCTTGTATGAGCTGCATCAGCTACACAGGTAACTATAGCAACAGACCTGTTTGATCTCTCCTGATAGGCTGCCAGCACTGGTCGCTATAGCTACAGACCTGGTGTCCTCAGCAGGCCAGCAGAAGCCAATAAACATGCCCCTAAATTCAAAAGTGAAACTGAGAAAACAGGACTGAGGTAAGATGAATTGATGTGGTGAGACAACCCCTTTAAGTTCTCTCTGAATTAGTAAGTCTGGAGCATCTTCTCTCAAACCTAGTCCATATCGAATTCATAGGTACCGTTTGGAACCTCTGCTGCAGGTTTGGAATCATAGGGCCACATGTATGAAAACTGTCAAAGTCTAAGACTTTCTTTGTTGCCAGTAGCAACCAATCAGAACTCCCCTTTCATTTCATATAGTGCTCTGAAAAAATGAGAGGGACACTCTGATTGGTTGCTATGGGCAACAAAGAAAATCTTAGACCAAGACCGTTTTCATACATGTCCCCTTTTTTGTTTTACAATGGACACTGACGTCTAAGTGATTTCAGAGTGGTCCGTCCGCAGTGACCATCGTTTTAACGGAAATAATAGCCCAGCAAGTCTTACAAATACCTCAAAGGTAGTATTCTCATCACAGCAAATGCTGCTGGAAGGCCCAATTACTGTAAATTAAGCAATTTTCAAAATGCATGTTGTTAAAAAATATGTGCGCTTTACCTAATACTTGTTCTCTTGGCTCCTTGGTTAAAGACCACCGCTGTAATGCAGAATTCTCACAGACTATCTGAGAATAAGTTCCTGTATCCTGGCTGGGGGGGAAAGAGGAGGAGTACATGAGTGAAAATACGCATCTCCGCTATCCTGGCCACAGGCAGCGTCACAATAACACTGCATTACTAGCCATCACTAGAAGCACATAGAGGTGGTCTGTAACCATGGAAACAAGAGCAAGTTGCAGTTACAAAAAAGGCCTGTATTAGGTAAATGATGCATATTTTTTTATAACGTGCATTTTGAAAATTGCTTATTTTATGGTAATTGTCCCTTCCAGCAGTATTTGCTGTGATGGGCATACCCCTTTAACTCAGTAATCAGCTTTTGCTCTGTTATTCCTTCTAGAAATGTATTACTGAATCTGTCAGATGGGTGTGGCAAATTGGGGCTGCATTCCTGCATAGTCTTAGATCGTCCAATCAGTGCTGTCAGTCAGTGTGTGCAGGAACACACCCTTTGAAGACTAGAATGACGACACTCCTGACTTCAGTAGTGAATTTCTGAGGAATAATTGAAGAACAGCACAAAGTTTTAGGATGCTCTAGAATTAGTTCACTAGGGACACCGTTATTTGGGTTATTCCATGTCAAGTGAACCAATGATTTTTATCTCTATATTTTTAATTCATTTGAGATTTTGTTATTTGGTAGTAGTGTGTCAGAGAATACAAAATGTGAAGAAAAAAAACATTTTTGAATTTTTTTTTGATTTTTAATTGATTTTCAAAGTTCGGAAAAAGTGTGAATTTTGGTGTTGCCTGCCTTTACATTTCTCCTCATAACTTAGGCTAGAGAAAAGATAGAGAAACAAAATTAACACCATTCTACTCAGAACTGTACAGGCTTTCACTATATATGTCACAAGAGTATCTTCGTTAATATTTTACCCATGCAAACGCAAAATTTTAAAACGCATTTACGAAAAAAAAGTTTAATTTAAAGATTTCCAAGAATGCACATGTGCCTGCTTTGCTCTTAGCCACATCTGTACCAATATTCAAGTTGGGATCGCAATGGGATCATATTTAAAAATATTTTTATTTCGGTGTCAATTCGAAAATCTTGAATTCAGATCTGTTCGGCTATCAGTAATCCATGATTTTTAGATATTACTGTATTACTTTATTATGTTACAGCTTAGAAGCAGGAGAGGACAGAGGAGAAAGCTTTGTTAGGGCTCAACCTGAAAATGAACAGAGGTAGACAGTGAATGCAGAGCAGATGACAGGCCAGCAGCTCTGTCAATCATGTGAAGTATCTGCTCACTGCAGAGTCAGGAAGTAAGGGGATGTTCACACTGCGTCTTGTGTCCGTGTGAACATCCGCTTTTGTGATGCGTGTGATGGACCCAGACACGCATCTAACAATTAGCAGTGAGTTTAACACTGCCGGCAATGAGAAGCGCGTAGCGGCGTTCACATGAGCGGTCGCCGATGCGTATTTGCATCGCGTCTGTCTGATGCGTCTTTCGGATGCGCTCCAAGAAATGACATGTCCGTGCTCGGATCGCATCCGAAAGTCGCATTGGACAGACACGATGCAAATATGTATCGGCGATCGCTCGTGTGAACACCGCTACGTGTTTCACATTGTTAAACTCATTGCTAATTGTTAGATGCGTGTCTGGATCCGTTCAGATGGACCCAGAGACGCATCACAAAAGCGGATGTTCACACAGACACAAGACGCCGTGTGAACATACCCTAAGACACCGCTTCAGAGCTTTCATGTCCTGACGTGTTCACTCTTGAACAAACCGTAGTCTCTACACAGATATCAAGGGAGCTACGATATTGGTGAGTGTGTTCGGCACTGGTGGCTGGCTACTGTACTCTCCAAAGATTGTGAAAATGAAGAAGTAGAATTGACTTTTTTGCTTCCTTCTGGTCCAGCGCCATCTTTTGTGTATCCAAGAAAACCAGACATTTTAAAAGTTAACAAAAATCAGATATTAACTCAGGTGGAGCCGGACGTACTCCACCATGACAGGCCGGACGTAGTCCACCATGACAGGCCGGACGTAGTCCACCATGACAGGCCGGACGTAGTCCACCATGACAGGCCGGGCGTAGTCCACCATGACAGGCCGGGCGTAGTCCACCATGACAGGCCGGGCGTAGTCCACCATGACAGGCCGGGCGTAGTCCTCCCTGACAGGCCGGTCGTAGTCCACCATGACAGGCCGGTCGTAGTCCACCATGACAGGCCGGTCGTAGTCCACCATGACAGGCCGGACGTACTCTTTGACACAAAAGGAAATGGCCATTGCTAGTAAGCGCTTATGGACAAGATTACATTTCACCCACTAGAAGGGACACATTGATGATAAAAGACCAGTTTAAAAACGTACTATTAATTGTTTGATTAGTTCATATTTTATAGAACAAGGATTTAACTACTGTACTATTCTCAAACACTTCATAAATGACATGTTTAGTGATTATAATAAAAAAAATTATTACATGTATAAATAGGTGTTAAAAATATTGGTTCTTTTAATCTTGTTTTAATCTTGTTTTTAACATATAATTAGGATTAAACTATTTAGGAAATCAGACTTGAGGATATGATCACCTTTTTTCTTTTGGTTTAAGGAATTCAGGTTCAAAATGCCGAGCAAGTTGTGTTATGATTATTAAGATGTATTTATTCTGGCACTTATGGTATTTTTTTGTGTTTCTTTATTGTTGCATATAAATGTTGAATTCAGTAATACGTCCCAGGGTTGCTGAGGGGCTTTGCAGGGGGATCGCAGAGCGATCCCGCCACACAGCCGCTGAGTGTTAGCAGCTAATCGCAGCTAATACCTGGCGGTTACAGCGCGCGGGGGTGGGGGGGTGTCTAGTCTAACTTTACACTGAGGGTATGTTCACACGGCGTGTTGAGTCCATGTGAACATATGTTTTTAGATGCGCTTTTGGATCCGTCTGTCGGACACTAAACAGACCCTAACAAGCATCTGATAAATAACAATGTGTTTTACATTGCTTTTACTTTGAAACCTGCATCGGCGTACAGACGAGTGATCACCAATGCGAGTCTCATTGCGTCTTTCGGATCTGTTCCAAGAATTGACATACCAATTCTTAATTCCAAAGACAGAGCAGGAGCCCTATAGTAAAGTATAGGGTGTGATCCTGCTGCATCCAACACACATCCAAACACATAGCTGCATGTTGTATCCATTTAGAATCCGATCGCCGCTGCGTTTTTTAATGCGATTTTCGGATCCAAAATCGGATCCAAAAAAGCCATGTGAACAAGCCCTTAGACCGTTTTGATAAATCTGCCTGTGTGTGTGAACCCTGCCTTGATACTTTTCATTATTGCTGCTGTTTTAGTTGACAAGGTGGTGAGGCTGATCGTATTTTGCTATGGGACCCTATGAATTCTAGTTACGTCCCAGGACTTCAGTATACTGTACAGTAATGTGTGTGGGTTTAATATAGTATTGTAATTTGGAGGTGATGCTGTGGACATTTTGTGTTTCATGGTTTTCTACCCATTCCTGTTTTTGTAGAGCTCCAGTCTTCCGGATTCCTTGAGAGTTGATACTTGAAAACATGGCGGAAAATCCCTCCACGACAACAGATGGCATGAAGTCGTCTTCTGGCCTCCATTTCCGTTCAAGCTGTCGAATGATTTTAAATCTGTTGAGAGAGAAAGATTCTTCTATTAATTTCTCTCCAGAACAACCAATAACACCTATCACTGACCTTGCCATGGGCTTTAGTAACCTGAGTACTTTAAGTGGGTAAGTATTGTTGAAGTGCATCTGTGTAACCCATTCCAAGACTATTCTTGTCAAGGTGTAGGAACAACACGCGCATGCGTAATCCATGATGAACCAAGCAGTAGAGGACTTTCTGAATAACGCAGAAAACCCATTTAACCCTCTGCCCCTGACTTGAAGTCAAAACAGAGGTCATTTTTAAGGGGATCCAGTTAGTAGATTCATACTACTCTAACCAGACCTCATGAAAGGGGGATGGGCTCCCTGATTACAGTGAATTACAGTTTTACTTTGAAATTCTGCTACATAGGATGATTAACGGCTCCCTGCATGTTTACATGTAGGGTTAGACCTGTTAATCAAGCCTAGCTAGGGGCAGAGAAGTCTGATGGGAGTCACTTCTGGCTGAGCCTGGCACTTCAAAACTTGTTCGCTGTTTACACTGCAGTGTATTGTAATTTTGGTGGTACAGTCTTCATTCTGTTCTCTGGGTGTTCCAACCACAACTGAGCTCAACAGTACTGTTCTGTGCTCCCATAGAACAGAATGGAAAGTTGTTTTCAAGTGCAACCAGCTCTCAATTCTGCGGCAACAATCTTAGAGGCCCATTCCCGAGATAGGTGCGGACCCACCTCTGAAACCTGCACCTGTCGACTTTAATGGTATATTCTATCAATAAGCTATCAAAGTCTATAGTGGGAACACCCCTTTGAGTCCTTCCTATAACATCACTATACTAATCCATAGTAAGACAACCCCCTCCTTCATGAAGTGACTCCCGATTGCCCCATACTAGATAAATTCCTTCCGGCTCCAACTCTGACACTAAGCCCCGGGTCACACGGCTTATTCAAGCCGGAATGGCGAGCCGGATAGAGCTCGCAATTCCGTCTTGAATAAGGGGCGCGGCCTGCCGGCCCCATAGACTTCCATTATCCACGGCGCGTATTGCGCCTGGATAATGTGCTTGTCACTTTCTCCCCGCCCGGCGGATTCGCCGATCGGGGAGGAGCGATGGAATCCACTGTTTATGAAAACTGTGGATTACCGTAATTACTGCGATGGATTGGCGCCGTACTGCAGCGCAAATCCGGCGCACAGTACGGCGCCAATCGCGGCCAAATAAGCTGTGTGAAGGGCCCCTTAGAATGAATCTCTCAATCACTGTTCCATCTCCAAAATCTGTAAGGGCTTGCTCTCACAGTGTTTTTGTATCTGGTTTTGTATCCGAAAATTGCATCCAAAAACGCAGCGTCAATCGGATCCAAAATGGATCCAACACTTATCCAACAGGCAGCTGTCGCATACAGTTGAAGAGATCGCCGACTGCTCCCGGGCTATGGTAGTGCCCGAACGCTGTCGGCTGACCAGAGAGTCAGTTGTATGTGCTCAGAGGAGTCGCATACAACTGAAGCGATCCCCACGGGCACCCGGGCTAAGGCAGCGCCCGCTTGTAACTCATGGATCAGCTGTATGTGCCCTCAGAGGAGTCGCATACAGCTGATCGATCTCTGCCATTGCAGCGCCCGGACGCCAGTGGTGACTTGAGTATAAGCCGAGTACTTTTTTGTGCTGGAAAAACTCAGGTTATACTTGAGTATATACGGTATTGATGGTGATATGAACAATTACAAAACAAAAGCCAAAAATTCTTAAATGTGTTTATGTGTTACATAAAAACATGAGTTAGACAAGAATTCATTTTTTGATAACCTATTTCTGTACATAGATCTTGTCCTTTGCTTATGGCCTAATTACCTGAAATTAAATGGGTTATCTGAGTACAAAGATAAGGTTTAAACATGTAGGGAACAGTAAATGAAGATGTTTTCCAAATATATTGCTTATTGTTTATTTTTCTTTGTTGAGGAGATCAAAGTGATTTTATCAGCTCGCAGTGCACACAAAATTCTCTAGGTTACCAACCTGCTCGGCCCTCCTCTCGTCTGCTGTTTGTCTAATCTGATAGCAGTAATGAACTCCTTACACAGGTCGGCACACAGAACTGCTGGCAGCTTGAGTGTTATCTGATCTCGCAAACAAAGGAGTTTAATTACTTGAACTTCAGCTCTGAAGTGTCTCTGGACTTTAGATAAACATCTCCTGCTCTCATGTCCGAGTAATTAGCAGATCTTTGAATATGGAGCCGATATGCTAATCACTGCCATAGAACCATGCACATCCTGACCAGGAAGAGACAGGATGCATGAACGAAAGCTGCTTTTGGCTCTGAAACAGTGTGGTGAGACAACCCCTTTAAATTTTTGGGTCGCTCCACCAACCGCTTTTTTTTCCCCCACTAGTTCTGTCTAATAATCTATCAACCCATTCTTCCCTCGTTTATTACATCTTCTGTCACCAAGCTAGCTACCTCGTTTTCCTCCACGTCCACGCTCCCATCCTCTCCCCTACATCTGCCCAAATGAGTTCCTGTTCAGTGATCAACAGACTACTTTCTATGCTACCAATGGATCCTGCGGTGTTACAAACTGCTCATTTAGATTCTTCCAAATCTAAATGTGTGCCAAATATGCAACTGGCACACATCTCGTACATTTTGTGCCCTCAAACTGCTGTTCAAGGAGGGTATGGCTTATCATTATTTTTTGTTAATGGGATACTCAGCATGGATAACAATAATTTATACAGTGCAAGGTAAGTCAGAGAAATCAGCTGTAAATGTGTCTTCCCTCTAGTTGCTTTCCTGATTCTAACGACCCTTAATTTCGAGAAAAAGGAACAAACATTTACATGTCCCCGCACTGGCTTTTGAAGGGTGATTCCTCCCCCCCCCACCTCCCACTTAGGCCGGGCTCACACTGTTATCCACTATGTTGCAAGTATCCATTGGGGTACCAGTGGGAAGAGGGTACCCCAAATGATACCGAAACCTAGTTGCCACGGTCCCATAAAAGTAAAAAAAATCATAGTCCTTTGTGGATAACGTTTGCTCTATTTGTCGGTGGTATATACTTTTTCTGTGGGACTCAAAAAGTGTGGTAGATAGCAGTTTTGTGTACTACTGGAGAAAACTTAGTCCACATAGGACTATATTTGCTCCGTTCACCTCTGTGAGACTGTGGCGGCTACGTTGTGGTATCTTTTGGTGCACCTTTTTCCCTCCCCGACGGATACCTGCAGTGTAGTGACTACCATAATGTGAACCCAGGTTTAGCTGCAGTAAGTGCTGTAAGCTATTCGTCTGGTTGCAAAGTGCAGCACTCTGCTTTCTTTGTCAGAATTATGGCCTGTTATGGTGCATTAGTGCACAAGCTGGACAGATGCTCCATTCTTATCCCTTCTTACTGCAATCAATGATTGGTGGTGGTCACAGCAATCAGACCTTTCTCACCTATTCTGAATACAGGATGGAAAAGCCACTGCATTTCTGCAGGTAAATCCCCAGCTGCAAATCGTCCCTAAATGATGTACATTTTTGCGTATTTGCTGCTGAGGATATGTAGATTGGGGAAAAAAGTGTTGTGTTAAAAATCTTTAATTACTGCCCAAAAAAATGTCAACAATCAACCCTTATTACATATTTGTTAGGCCTATGTCACATCTGCGCTGGAGGTCCTGTTCGGAACCTCTGCCACAGAGGTAAGAAACTGAAGCCACGGCATCCGTTCACTACGTGGTTGTCCGTAGTGAACAAGATCTCATGGCTTCAGTTTCTCACCTGTGTGTTGGAACCTAAGGGGCAGATATAAAGCTAGCCTTACAGATTTGACTTACCCTATTAAAGTGAATGGGAAAGATCTACAGCGTATCAGCAATCCTGCACATTGCTGCTACTGTAAGGTATGGTTCACATCTGTGTTGGGTCATTCATTGTGAACAGAAGCAACGGACATCCTCCTGAAAATGGGGAAAAAAACTGATGTCAAATTATCTGTTTATTTGAAGGATCCCTTTAAACAGATCCCTCCAAACAGATAATTTTATATCTGTTTGCAGCCGTTAAAAATGGATCTGTTTTTTTTTTTTTTGTACAAGTGTGAAATTTCTCAGCACGTGCGCAGACATAAAAATGGAGAGTGATCCGTTCTTTTGAATGGAAAAAATAGCACAGCTGACGTTATTTTTTCAGTCAAGAAATGAAAATCTAATGGAACAGAACCAAACTGAATCAAATTGAGAGCTTAAAAACGCCACAGAAATGAATGGACATCCGTTACTTTGTTTTCCTGTCTCCCAAATGGAGCAGAAGAATGGAAAGCTCGGTGCTGATATAAACCAGGCCAAGGGCTTGGTTTACATATGTGTCGGAGGTTCCATTCGGAACCTTTGCCGCCTTTTCCAACCTGCGCTATTTTTTGTCTCAATAAGAGACACCGTGGTGGAAGCCCGATGGACCCATTGTACTTAATGGGGTCTGTCGGGTGCCGTGGGTGTACATTGTGAAATGACGCCTATGGCTTCCAGTTTCACCTCTGTGCTGAAACAAGTGGGAACCTAGCCTTAATGGTTTTTCTGCACACAGATCCACACGTTACATGAGCTAATATCCCAGGGGGAGCTCTGCTGAAGGGGCATCGTGTCAGAAAGATGGTTTAGTTAGTCAGATCGTGTTGGCAGCCATGTAAATATTCTCTGCACCCTGGCAGGCTAGGTAATCAGTTTTGTAACTGTGTATTTGTTGACATAAAATATTTAATGATGGTGTGAATGGAATGTAAGATACGTTGTTGAAAAATTTTTAGAACTGCTTTTGTATACTTTTTATTTTTTTTTTTTTTTAAATCATGCAGTGAAACTCCGAAACGTTGCTTGGATTTGTCTGACCTCAGCGGGGATGAAGTTGGGTTGCATAATTTTGTGTCGCCTGTTAAAATGCCAAAGGGTAAGACTTCCACTACCTCTTTGTTCTTTAGCACTGCATTTCTAAAGGAAGCAATAAAGTTAAACTGTTCTTCACACGTAGATTATAAATGCCTTTCTACATAAAGGTCCCTTCATTTGAAAAATAAATCTTCCATTGAAGGAATCTCCTTACGGATGCAAAATTGGTAATGTTAGAGGTTAATACCTCACCAAGATGGGTTCTACTTTTAGGCTATGTTCACACGGCTTAATTGCGGGACGTAATTACGTCCCGCAATTACCCGTTGGACCGGGGGACGTGGGTGGGAGCGGGGTGAGTAAGCCTGGAGGCGGCACTTTCGGCGCCTATTGACTATCATGCTACGGCGCGTATCGCGCTAGAAAGTGACAGTGAATTTATCCCCGACCGGGGGATTCGCCGGGCGGGGAGAGGTGACGTAATCCATAGTTTCTCTATGAGAACTGTAGAATTACCGTAATGAATGGGCCGTTTATCTAGCCCGTAATTTTGCCGCATTTCGGCGCGTAATTACGGACCGAAATACGGCCCATTTTAAGCCGTGTGAACATGGCCTTAGCTGTATACATTTTATCAGCTTCCTGTGGCAAATTGATTGCAGAAACCAAGGGCGACATGTATGAGTGGGGCTGTGCCAGAAGTTTGGCGTCTTTTCAGCCTGACATAAGGCGCAGCCCCGTTTGCGATAGTTTAAAATGGCCCGTACGCCAATATCGGGCGCATTACAGAGCTCCTGCAGCACTTTGTAATGCGCCCGATCTCAGGAGGGCGTGCGGGAGGAGGGGCGCACTAGAACCGTTGCGAAGCTATAGATTTATAGATTTATTTGTAGCTATAGATTTATTTGTAGACGCATTACCGCTGGAACAGGTAGACCACTTTCAAAGGGGTATACCTGAGCCTGAAGTGTCGTACAAGCGCTAATTGTCGTACCCTTATATAATGTGCATAAAAATTGTCGTCTTAAAGCCAGAAATCGTACTTGTCACCCCAAGTGTCTCCCTGAGATATTTCAGAACTAAAACTTGAAGGGTTGAGAGGTACAAGCAGTCCATGGCGTTTCTCTTTTCTCCTCAAAATGAAATTATGCTATTAGATGTCGCAGCACTTAGATTTCTGAAAAAGCAAAAAGACCTCTTAAAATGTTATTGTAATGTATTGAAAAGTTTAACGGCATATATCTTCCTCTGACAATAAAGTGAAGTCACAACATATGTTAGAAATGTCTGTCATTTGCACCCAAGCATGCTTAAACACAGCGCTCCGTGTTTATGAAGGTTTGTGCCAACTTTTATGGATTCAATGCATCTATTTGGGCCAGATGTTGGCATGCAGAGTTCTTGGATTTTTCTAGTACACTTCACCTTTTGGTAGCTCCAGAGTAAAAAAAAAAAAAAAAAAAAAATAGGGCAATGAGCGACGAAGAGATCAACACCATTTGCTTCCAGCAGGGTGGTACTAAGTCATGCTATACAGTACATCATGTATAAGCATAGCTGAAATTCAAGCTTTTCTTCGATAAAAGGATTACATACACAGGTCTTAAAAATGTGAGTTAAACAATAAGTCATGTTTGATGACAAATTCCCTTTATGTTCAACACATTTTTTAAAGAATTTTTGGTTATATTTTTATTTAATTTTCCATATCACTTTCAATATTTAATAATTAAGTCCTGCAGTTTTTACTTTGGCCACTAGACCTATAATAGTCTGACACTTCTGTTCTGTAGAGAGACTCTCAGTTGTCTGCTCATTATTAAAGGGATGTTATCGTTTGAACTGTTCGCGCTCTTGAACTAATTCTGTGAGATTGAATTTGAAATCCAGAGGGTGGGTCTCTCCTCACTGAAGCTGTGACATCATCATTCTGTGTGATGCAGCCGAAGCAGAAGGATGTCTGCAGAGAAGAGATCTGCAGCCTCCAGCATGCTTTTCATGTGTCTGCAGAGCCGTCAGGCTCCACAAGCTCCTTGCTGTGCTATAAGCAGTTATACAGTCAGCCTGAACTGATTAAACAGATGTGAGGACTGTACACTGCCCCCCCTCCTCCCCTTCTGTTATCAGGCAGGAGACTGTGTGACTGTCGTATATGGAGGAATACACACTGCCCTCCCCCCTCCCCTTCTGTTATCAGGCAAGAAGACTGTGGTATATGGAGGGAACAGAGGATGTAACACTGTGTTATATGAGGGGATCTGTGACACAGTCAGTAATTAGCCAGATCATTCACCCTAGAGCTGGGAGATAAGTATAGAGCCAGCAGCCCTTGGTTTTACTTTCGGTTTCAACAGCTCAGAGGGGAGTAAAAACGGCTGTGCAGGCAGCCGATCACAACGCAGGGGGCGTTGACTGCTGTTAAAGCAGTGCAAACAAGGCCTAGTGGCCAAAGTGAAAACTGCAAGACTTAAGAATTATTAAAAAATATTGAAAGTGATATGAAAAAATTGAAAAAACCAAAAATTACTAGAAAAAAAGGGTTTAACATAAAAATGGGACTTAAACAATGACACATTCCCTTTAAGCTGTTTGCTGGATTTAAGACTGCATGTCCCCCTCCCACTACCTGAAGAGACGGGTGTACCGGCACAAGCCGGAAACAGTTGTGGAACTGCAAGCCAATATCTAGCAAGAAATATCGTGGGTACCAAAGCGAACGGGATACCCAGTTGTCTACAATGGAGTCGTGTTCACACAACTCGGGTTCGGCAACAGAACATTTAGAAAATTGTTCCGGTAAGGGTATGTTCACACGGTGTATTGTGGAGCATACCTGTGTGCGTCGCAATACGGTAGGTGTTTTAGAAGTATGCACTGGCCAGCGTGTACTTATAAAACTCTCCGTGCCGGCACCCATAGACTTTCACTTTTGTGCGGGGAAGAAGTAATATGTCACTTCTTTCTCCCGCCGTGTAATACTTTGAGAGCTATGAATTACCATAGTTGCGGGGTGTACTTTGAGCATATTGCAGCGCAACTACACGCCGAATTACTCCCCCAAAGACACCTTGTGAACATAGCCTAAGATTAGTCACTGCCTATTTTTCTCCTGGTATTTATATAGTTTACATTTCTAATGTAATGGGCCAGTTGCTTCAATTTTTAGTTGTTGGGGCTCCTCAGGATCTAGTAAATGATTCCTCAGAAAGCAGTAAGACCAATTCCATTTATGGAGACTGCAAACTGATTTCATCCTGTGCAGAAACACTTAGGCTAAATTTGTAGCTTAGATGTGTTAGCAGTTTTTCTAAGGGCTCGTTCACACGGCTAATTTGGGCACTGATTTCAGCTGTATTGCGCGCCGTATTTGCATCTGTCATTACGGTAATCCACAGTTCTCATAGAGAACTATGGATTCAGTCTCCTCTCCCTGCTCGGCGAATACGGCGAGCGGGGAGAAAGTGACATGTCAATTATTTACGGCGTGTATGCGCCGTGAATAATGACTGTCTATGGGGCCGGCGAGCTGCCGGCCCCCCGTCCCGCCACCGCTGCACGACAGCCGGCGTAATTGCGGGGCGAAATTCGTCCCCGCAATTACGTCGGCAATAAGCCGTGTGTACCCTGGCACAAGGATGGTAAAATGCCTTACCTGATAACTACCCTGAGCATCTAGCGAACGTTCCCTGAGGCCATGTTCACACGACTTAATTGCGGGGCGTAATTAAGCCCCGCAATTATGCCATAGGGGCGGGGCAGGAGTTGGGGGCCGGCACCTCGCCGGCCCATAGACTACCATTACTAGTAAATGACATGTCACTTATCTCCCCCCGCGGCAAATTCGCCGAGCGGGGAGAGTAGACATAATCCATAGTTCTCTATATATACGTGCCCAAATAAGCCGTGTGAACATAGCCTAAGGGGGAGTTCACACAACAGGTTTGGACGCCAAGGCCATGTTCACACGGCTTATTTGGGCACGTATTTCAGCCTTTAATTCGCGGCGTACTGCGCGAATTACGAGCTGAAATATGTCCCAGTCATTACGGTAATCCACAGTTCTCATAGACAACTATGGATTGCGTCTCCTCTCCCCACTCGGCAAATCCGCCGCGCGGGGAGATAAGTGACATGTGAATTACCAGCGGCGTATACGCGCCGCTGGTAATGAATGTCTATGGGCCGGCGAGGTGCCAGCCCCCCGCGCCCGCCCCCGTTATTGTAACCCGCCAATAAGACGTGTGAAAATAACCCACTTCTGAGTGTTGATTCTGCATCCACAATCCGCTTCCAAACCAAGTGTTCAGTGGTTTAGATTGTACCGTATGTAAAATCGGCGTAGTTGTTCAGACGGCGCTGATTTTGATTTCACATGGGTGTTTATCGGCGTGCACAGGTCAATTCTTTGATGTTGGTTGGGTGTCTATATGATAAAATGCCAATAACCCGCCTCAGACACTTTTCAATGGTGAAAAAACTGTTGTGTGAACTTTCCTTAGTTTAGTAAACCACAGATAGTAAGGTTTAGAAATCGAAATCATTACAGGCCTTTTTTTCTTTTTGGCATACAGATAAAGAATAGGGAACAAATTCATTGATTATCAAGCCTGAGTACTTGTAAGTAGTCATGCAAATGTATCCCGTTCATCCTAGTTTTTGTTATTCTGCTTTGCCATTTTTGTTTTATTTCCCCATTCATTTCAGTCAAATTTTTGTGTGCAAAATGCAGTTAATTAGGTTTGATATGCCTTGTTTTTTTCCTTTTTTTTTTTTTTTTTTTTGTGCAAAATAGATTCCTATGCTTCTTTTGCAGTAACCTAGATTGCTACCAATCTACCTAATAAAGAAAAGAACACTTGTGACTTGTAATATATTTTTGTGTTTTATATTTGTTCAATGTATATTATATTACGGGTGTTCAACTGTATGGCAGAAATGTGATGTAAACTTGTAAATAGGGATTCACAACATTTTCTGGTCCAAGGGCCACATTCAGACTGAAAGGTCTACAAGAATTTAAAATGGGTATTGATATTTATGCCATGTCTAAAACTTGCTGGCTCCATTTCCCAGACAACCACCTGATGGATCGTTGTATGTTGCCTTTTCTCCTATACCCTAAAAAGGAGGTGACCATGCATGCCTTCCCATTGTAGTTTATATGAGTTGCGGAAACAGCCTGGTTTCACTGAACGCAAAATAATTAAGATACTCCTGCATTGCCATCTCTTAAACGGGTTGTCTCACTACCTTGATTCATCTTACCTCAGTCCTGTTTTCTTGGTTTCACTTTGAATTCAGGGGTGTATTTACTGGCTTCTTCTAGGCTGCAGTAGAAGCCAGGTCTGTAGCTATAGCAGCTAGCGCTGGCAGCCTATCGGGAGCGATCAAACAGGTCTGTAGCTATAGCAACCTGAGGAGCTGATGCAGCCCATACAAGAGGGGATATCTAGGAATAGGTAGGACACTGTTAATGGACATATATTGCAGTGACTTGTTTTTGCAAGATCTTTAACATAAAAAGCAATCCTTGTAGTGAGACAACCCCTTTAACCTCGCCTACTACTTTCTGAAGTGCTCCACAGGTGTAAGGAGACCCTCATTCTGTTAATATATTGTGGTCCAAGATATGGTCACATGTTGCACCACCATCTACGTTCTAATGCAATAAATGTATGCAAACAGCCACCAGATAGACATTTCTGTGAACAGATGGTTGGGGCCTGCACAGGATGGCATTAAGACCGCATGGGGCTATTGGGCCACAGGTTGTGTAACAGTGATGTCTAATGACCTCATATGTCACCTATATAGAATGATCACTGTTAATCAGGTGACTATTGTTGGGAATATTCAGGACCTCTGCTGCCCAGTTTAGCAGGCAAGCACCAGCCTTGTCATTATTGGGTCCATTTAACATGTATGCATGTGTGGGGCCTTGCAGAAGGCAGATCATACAGCATTATCAAATGCCGCCTTGTTTTTGATGGGCCTACTGTGCGGCAGCCAGTTTTTAACAAGCTGTCAATTACATGAAATATGTGTTTTTTACTTTTTGTAGCTTTACTCCAGAACCTCAGAAAAAGGAAACCAAGTAAGTAATGTTTTCAACCCAAGTGTCTAGTGCCATTTTTTTTACAAGTCCATTCATGTTTATGTTCATTCTTTTCATATGCATACATTTATTTTTTTAGGGCACTTATTCTGAACTTGACTAGGCTTTTCTATCTGTGTATAAAATGTTTTAAAAAGGCACGTTTTCGGGAGAATGGGGGCTACAGGTCATACCTGTCAACTTTTTTTTTTTTTTTTCTCTCCGCTTCAAAAAGTCTAATGCAGGCATTTGTAAAATTTCTACATATGAATTATGAGCTTCATATAATTTTGGTATTACTACATAAGGATAACAATGTACATTTCTGATAAACTAGGACCTATCCTATAGGTTTCCATCCAGTCCCAGCTGTAGCTAAGGCTATGTTCACACAGCGTAATTGCGGTGCGTACAGTATGCCCCGCAATTACGCCGGGTGTTTGGGAGTCGCCGGCCACATAGACTTTCATTAGACATAGACATGTCACTTATCTTCTTGGGCGTACAATATGATCGTATTGTACGCCCGAGGAGAGGAGGCGTAATCCATAGTTCTCTATGAGAGCGCAAATACGAGCCGAAATTTGACCGTGTGAACATACCCTAACCTTATTTATAGGGGCCGTTTACACGGCACAGGACAAATACCTGTCGATTTATCTGACTGGTATCTGTCCTGTTTTCGTGCCGTGCACACGGCTGCAGTGGAATGGCTTTTCTCCGCAGTTAGCGGAGAAATGCCCTCCCCCTTCACATAGACACATTCATCTTCCTTCCGAAAACCGGACGGAAGAATGAACATGTACCACGTTTTTCGGACCGCCGGGCGGAAAATCCGTGCAGTGGGGACCGCTGCATGTATTTTCCATTACGGTCCGTGTAAAAGTTTTTCAGCGGGTTTGCAGCCGGGTTTTCAAAACAGAGAACCGGCTGAAAAACCGTGCCGTGGGGACATGACCAAACATTCTGTAGAGCTTCGTTTAATGAATCTGTCTCCTATAAGATGGTGCCCGGAGTAAATTGGTTAATAACTGGATAGAACTATCTGCACGTGTTTTTGAAGACTGTTAAAATAAATATTTCTCAACTTCATTTTATCTCACAGGAAGTGCCATAAAAAAAAGGTTTATAGCGTATTGGTGAGTGCCTTAACTTTTTCTTTTTTTTTTTTCTTTAACTGTGTTTATTAAAGTTTTATGAAGGTAAAATACAATAGAAAATGTGAATCGTATCACATCATATAGCTTGTAACTATCAAAGCGTACAACAGCGAAGTATATACTTCAGACGTATTAGAAATTGTGGATATAAACATGAAACACCCGATCATAAAGTATCCAATAATTTTGATGTCTAGATCAACCTAGCAAGGACAGACACAAGACAAGACACACAAGGGAGAGCATACAAGACATCCCGCAGGTCTGCAGCACGTAGTCACCTGGTCAAAGGATTAACCTAAAAGTCTTGAGCAATCCTGAAATAGTCCCAGGCTTTCCATATCTTGTCAAAGGACTCCAATTCATCCATGTTAAGGGCTGTGAGATATTCCATCTGTCTGATCTCCTGAATACGGGCACATACAGTTTCCCTAGAAGGAAGGGAAGTCTGCTTCCAATGTGCGGCTATCGAGCATTTAGCTGCTGTGACAATATACAGGAACAATCTGCCCAATGCCCGGCAAAGAGACGGGAATGGGATATTTAAGAGATAGGTCTGAGGTGTAAGGGGGATTCAGGTTTGGACAATCTCGAAAGCTAGTGATTGGACTTCTTTCCAGAATGGGATAACCATCTCACAAGACCAAAATACATGAGGGACATCCGTCCCCGATCTCCTACACCTCCAACACACATCTGGCACCATAGGGTTCAACCTATGTAGCATCTTAGGTGTGTGATACCAGTACATTAGCAATTTATATTGATTCTCCCTATTCTGGATGGAAGCGGAAGACCAGGCTGCCTGCCGCCATATACTCCTCTACTCCTCCTGTGACAATTGTGACCCCAGAAAGTCCTCCCATTTGGACATATAGGAATGCTGTATTAAAGTCTCTTGCTCTGGTGAGGATAGGATCTGATAAATTGTCGAGATCAACCCCCTGGTAGAGACCCCCACCCGACAAACCTGTTCAAAAAGTGATGGTTTAGAGACCTTATTCGTGCCCAATATTGACTTCATATAATGTTTAATTTGCAAATAGGAGAAAAGAGAGGAGGACGGTAAATTGAAACTAGATTGGAGCTCTGAGAAAGGTCTGAGTTCCATGGTGCGTCCATTCACTACATCCGCAAAGCGGAACAATTGGGCCTCAAACTACGGCCCCCACCGATTATCCATCTCACCTTTCTGGAGCAGAGGGTGAGATAAAAAGGACGTCATAAAGGAAGCCCCCCGAACACAACGAGAACCTCCTAAAACATCTCTGCCAGATTGATCTTGTCAAAGACATAGAATGCAGCAGGGGAAGTCCAATTTAACGGCCGTGGTTGCCCATAGCAGAGAATTTGGATGTATAGGAGCCATCCATAGTTTCTCCAACTCCATCCATCTAGTGTAAGCATAAAGAGCCGCCCAGGATGGAATAGCTCTCAGTTGTGCTGGCCAGTAATATTTGGTGACATCTGGGACCGATAGACCCCCCTGCTCTTTTCCCGCTAACAGTATACTCTTGGCAATTCGGTGCCTCCTGCGGGCCCATATGAAATGAATAAAGTCCGCCTGCAAAGATCTAAGGGTCGCCAGAGGAACCAGTATCGGCAAGGTCTCGAACAGATACATAAGTTTCGGCAATGCCGACATTTTGATAGCAGCTATGCGGCCAAAAAGGGACAGCGACAACTTGTTCCAACGATCCAGCAACTGTTTAATCTCTGTTATGAGCTTAGGGAAATTATGTCTATAAAGCGAGGAATACCCCGCTATTAGGTTAATCCCGAGATACTTCAATGCTTCCGCCTGTCAACGATACCGATAATACCCCTTAAGCTGGTCCACCACCGTCCCCGGGAGGCCCACAGGCAAGGCCTCTGTTTTGGAGGTATTTATCTTATAACCCGAGAGGACGCTAAATCGGTCCAAGAGAGAATGCAGATTAGGCAACGAGATCACTGGATCTACAAGGGTTAATAAAACATCCGCTTATAATGAAATTTTGAACTCTCTCCTTCACCAGTACCCCTCTGATGTCTGATGACAGTTTAATCGCCGCCGCTAGGGGTTCAATACACAAGGCAAATAACAGCGGGGATAGGGGGCATCCCTGTCTAGTACCATTGCAAATTAATATTTTGGGGGACATAGCATGGGTTAACCGAATAGTAGCAGAAGGGCCCAAGTAAAGTCCCCGTAGCACCGTGACAAAAGGGCCATTGATCCCAAAGGCCTGAAGTGTGCAGAACAGAAATAACCAATTGAGGCGGTCAAAGGCCTTCTCGGCACCTAAGCTTAACAAAAGCATAGCATCGCCTCTGCGGTTGACAACATCAATGAGATCAATGGCCCTCCTGGTGTTGTCTCCACCTTGTCTACACGGGATGAACCCCAACTGATCCGTGTGTATTAAATGTGGAAAATAGATAGAGAGTCTATTTGCCATAATTTTGGTGAAGATTTTTATATCTGCCGGAGGCGGGTCCTCTAGTTCCCAGTCCGTCAGGTTGGGTGGCAAGATCTCCAGTGCAGAGCAGAAGTTTGACACATCCTCAAATGAGCGTAGAACTGCAGAGCGTCCATTCCTTGAGGCAATCAGACTGAAGGGGAAGCCCCAGCGGTACTGTATGGAATGTTCCTGTAATACTTTCAGTAGCGGTTTGAGATGACGTCGCTTTTGGAGGGTGATCCATGAGAGATCAGGGAAGATTTGAATATTCACATCTTTATATTGAACAGATTTCTGTCGCCGAGCTTTCGCCAGGATTTGCTCCTTTATCTGGAAGTCATGTATGCAACAAATAATGTCCCATGGGCGGGCGCTGTTCCCTTTAGGTTTGAGGGCCCTATGAGCACTGTCCATTTTAACATTGCTAGGATCTGCTTCTCCCTGAAGATCTCGATAGATGGCCCCCAGGGTTTGGAAGACCTCCTCTGTTCCAGCCACCTCCGGAACCCTCACCGCACTCTCAAATTGTTTCGGCGGCCTCTATTGTCCATATCCTCCAGCTGTCGATTAGTATCCCGCAGGAGCTTGCTCTGGTCGGAAACAACTGATTGCAAAGAGGCGACATATTGCCGGGTATGGTCTTGAGCAGATTCGACAGAGTCCACCTTTCTGCCATATGCTTCAGATCTGCCCTGAATGATGCAAATTCCGCTTGAAAGGTTTCCTTTACCTCTGCAGTTTGCTTCTGGAGATCTGCTTTAGTTGGGAGATCTTTAAGGAGCCATTGCCAATTAGGGGGGGGCATGAAGATGGGATCCCATCATGGATTCCGGCGACATGCTGAGGTCTTGTAATGGTATAGTGTCGTCAGCTAGTGCAGATATATCTGCTGCATTGTCCTCCAGGAGGATCACATTGCCCTGAGTCTCTCCGGCAGAATGATTAGCAGAGAGTGGGGTAGACCCCCGTTTTTGTTGGCCTTTAAGCGACATAGTGTCTGTTAATGAGGGCTTAGATATAGCACTATTCTAACAGTCCTCTGAGCTGTAGTCAGGGTTTCCCTGATGGCAGGTCCCTCGCACTAAGGAACTGTAGTAGAGGTCCAGTCCAGGAAATAAAATGGCCGCCTTAGGGTACAGCTGGTTTTCCCTCAAAGACCCCTTTAGAGCATCAGTGTCCAGAGGATCCACACTTTGCTCCACAGGAAAAACAAGGGCAATGGTGACAGGGTGATGGAATGACACCAGCTGGGTGACAGGCCGGAGTATATGGGCTGCAGCGTTGGGGACAGGGGTTCTCATGCAGTACCTGACTCCTGCAGCTGCTTTATCTGCCACGTATCTCTCCTGGTCCACGCGCCCGCATGGTCCAGCGGCGTTATATCGTGCCACTTTCCCACGCTTTACTCCGTGTCAGCAAAAGGTGCCGCGGGCGAGTAGT
>JAODAL010060980.1:0-20587 GCA_025379985.1 Phyllomedusa bahiana | reverse complement strand
CTATGTATTGGCAAAAACCTAGGAACCTTTTGTATGGTCGAAGCCCCCACGGTCGTGGAAAGGAGGACGGCGGACAACTTCACGGGGTCCATCTGCCCCCCTTGTCGGAAAATTGAGTGCCGTGGAAAGGAAGACTTCTCTGGGGGAACTGGCTTTTTTCGATCTTGGCATAGAGGCGGTTGGCCCTTAGCGCTTGAGGCCCTGTCGTAGTGACTTGGGGGAATAAAGGTCAGCAGAGAACATTAAAGTCATCCGTGGGGACAACTACGCATGTTAAAAGAGACCCGGGGAATATGTTTTGACAAATTCTTGAAAGACGGCAGGTGCTTTGCAGACCCAAAGGGCATGACAAGGTACTCGAAGTGCCGTCTGGGTATTAAAGGCGGTCTTCCGGATACATAAAAGGGGACGTTTTGGATGAGGTTGTAACCCCCCAGAAGGGGCCAATTTTTGTAATATCTTGGCCCCTGAACCCGGAAAAAGAGTTCATAATCAAGGGCAATGGATAGCAATTTTTTACTTTAATTTTTTTTGAGGCCCGAAAATAAACATGGCCCTAGAGACCCCATCTTCTTTGTCCGAAAAAGAACCCGGTCCAGCTGGAGAGGGGACTTTGAAAAAACCCCATTAGGAGATTCCCCTTGATGAGGTGGACATAGCCAAAGGTCCAGGCACCGAAGAGGGTAAACCCTGCCCCGTGGGGAGATGTTTTGGGCGAAGGTCAAAGGGCAGTCATAGGGGCGATGAGGGGCAAGGTATAGTTTGCTTCTCGGAGAAGAGTCAGCAAATCTTGATCGGAGGGAAAGGGCCCCCCAGGGCTTAGGTACTGGAGAAAAGGGGAAGAAACCCAGCGGGTCCCCCCCCCAAAAAAGTAGACCGAATTCTGGTTCCCCCGCAAGACTTCGCCGTCTGCCAGTTGGCACGGGCATGGTGCTGCAGCCTGGAAGAAATTTCAAGCCGACCCCGAGTCCGAAGGCAGGTTGAAAGTGGGTGCCCGGCCCCTGCCCAGTGAAAAAGGGTTGGTAAACGAGGAAAGGACCCGAGGCCCCCGCAAAGGGAATGGGCTTTTTGCGGCGGGGGTCTACCCGGTGTACCTTGCGTGCTTGCTTGGGAGGCGCCGAGGTGTAGTGTAGTACAAAATCGGAAAGGGGGGCTCGAGTTGGGGATGGAGGTTTGGGCAGGGCAGGGGGAAGGTTCGTGGTAGTGGACAGGCGGAAGGTCAGGGCAGGTGGCAAGATTCGTGGTCGAGGGGTGGAGGCAAATGGTACGGTTTAACGGTAAAACAGAACAAGGGTTAGGGGAAGCTTTTTAATGGCAATGGGCACAAATATCCGGCGGAAGAGGCAGGCTTAAAAAATGCAGCAGGGCATACCCAATTACCGGTGCGTGGCCCTTTAAAAGTAAAGAGCCGGCGCAGGGGGAGCAGGGCGCAGCGGGGCTTTGGGGGAAAGTGGCCGGGATTTGGCCAGCGGGGACAAGCGCGCCGTCCCCGACATGCGGCGGGCGCCCTAGATGGGGGGCACGGGTGCGTCTGCGACCCAGGTTGAGGGTCGCAGGGGCACCCGTGACAGCAACCTTTAGCACCATACATAGGTCCCTCATCACCTTGGACATAAAAGGAGTCTCTTGATTCATCAGAATCTATTGGGGGAATCCCTGTGCAGGGAAAGATGTTAAATAATTCCCCGGGAAAATTTTTTAAAGGGGACAACGTGGGTATGGAAGTATTCAAAATCCTTTTAATTTTTCACTTTTGTTTACTGCAGCCATTTGTTAAGACCCAAAAATTTTATTTTTTTGCTGTTTAATGCATCTGTCCTCTTGAAAGAAAAAAGCAGATGAAAATTTTTTAAAAACAAAGAAAAACTGAAATCTCATTTTGGTCTTAAGCCCCTTTTTTGAGTAGTACAGCCATGAGTCTTTTTGGGAAAGATGCAACAAATTTTTCACACCTGGGTTTTTGGGGATCCCCTTTCCATTCTTCCTTGCAGTACTCCCGTTCCCCCAGGTTTGGGTGGGGGAAAATTGGTAGACAGCTTTTGTTCTTTGAGTGCTCAATTTGGTGGGTCAGTCAAGAATGGTATATAGTTGTTTGAGCCACTGCTTTGTTTTTTTAGCTGTGTGCTTAGGGTCATTGTCTTGTTGGAAGATGAACCTTTGGCCCTTTGGGTTTTCCAGAACATTTGGGAAAAAAGGTTTTTTCATCCAGGTATCTTGTACTTGGCCGCATTATCTTTCTTTAATTGAAAACAGTGGTCCTGTCCCTGCGTGAAAAAAACCCCCATAGCATGATGCCAAACCCCAAATTTTTCACTTTTGGGGGAACTGTATTGGGGCAGGTGAGGCAGGCCGGGTTTTTATCCACACATACCGCTTACAATTAAACAAAAAAATTTTCAATCTTCGTCTCTAGACCGAGAATCTTATTTCTCATAGTCTGGGAGCCCTTATGTGTTTTTTTAAAAAACTGTTTTGGGGGATTGCATTGTCTTGCACTGAGGAGGGCTTCCGTCGTCACACACTGCCTTTAAAGCCCCGATGGTGGAGGGCTGCAGTGTAGTTGATTTGTGGAATTTTTCCCCCATTCCCTACTGCATCTTGGGCTAAACCCACAGTGATCTTGGGGGTTTTCTTTACCTCTTCATAGGCTTTTCCCCAACGTTTGTTAGTTTGGGGGGCGGGCCGGTCAAAAAAGAGTTGTGGTCGTCCCAAAACATCTTCCATTAAGGATTATGGAGGCATGTGCTCTTAGGGAGCCTTGGGTGCAGAAAATTTTTTTCCCTTTTGGGCCAGATCTGTGTTCCCACAATTTGTCTCTGGCTCCTTGGGCAGTTCCCTTGGGGCCCTTTCATGTGCTCTGACATGCACTGTGGCTGTGAGGTCTTATATAGACGGTGTGTGCCTCTCTAATCAAATTCCCCAGTTTAATTAAACAAAGTGGGACTCCCAAAAGAAAGTTTAACCTCTCAAGGAGGATCAGAAAGGGAAAAGGGAAAGCATGTGAGTTAAATATGGGTGTCACAGAAAAAAGGGGCTGAATACTTTGACCATGTGATATTTCAGTTTTACATTACAAACACATTTCTGTTTTTTCTTTTAGATGGGGTGCAGAGTGTTCTTAATGAGAAAAAAAAAAGAACTTTTTGGATCTTACCAAAAAGGCTGCAATGAAACAAAAAAGTGAAAAATTTAAAGGAGTCTAAAAAACTTTCCGGCCACTGTATTTTTTCAAAGGCACGGTTTTTGGGGACCCCGGGGGGGTTTTTCTCTACCACTGATTTTATGGTGTCCCCCCGGAGATTTCACAGGGGTCCCACTAAATCCTGGCCACTCTTAAAAGGACACCTTGATAATGGGAGCGGTACTAGGGGAGGGGTACCTGGGAGGTGATTGACACCAGGCCCTGACTGGTAATAATCTAAAACCTCCTGATAAAAAACCGGGCAATAAAACCTCCGAGGATCCTCCCCAGGTTTTATCTGCCCTCGGTGTCCCCTAAAACTGGGAGTGGGCCATGTTGGCCCGCGGTGTAGGATCGGGCACCAAGAGCTGTTCCACCCAACTCGTTTCCCCCTTGGTTCCCTGATACGTAGACCCCCCCTTTTCCACGTAAGTGGGGTACGTCATCGCCCCGGCTCTTGGGAACCCATTAAAAAAATTTTTCCCCCCCCTTTTTAAAAGTATGTCTGGAGTTGGGCCTCACAAGTTCCCCGGGTTTTTCCCCCCAAGTTGGGGACATTTTCCTTGAGCCTGACTCCTCCCCTTTGTCCCCTGCCAGGACAGTCAGGCAAAATTCCGTTTACTCGGGGGCTGTACACTTTGGGCTGCCCTTGTCTTGGGGGTTTTTTGGCTCACCACTTTTCCCCCAGGTCCCAAAATATAGGGAAATCAGCCTTTTAAAATTTCTAAGTTTTAACCATCCCCACAAGGTGCGCGGGTTCCAAAGTGTTTCTAGGACATTTGGGGCCCACTGGAAAACTTGGTTTTCCCCCAGAAAAATGAAACCAGAGGTTAAAGGGACCACCATTGAGGCAGAGCAGCCGCAGGGATAAAAAAAACTCCAACGTCCAAAGTCAGTCCAACGTCCATTGACCTTTTATAGTACGATCTGGGGTCCCTTCGGGGGGAGGGGAAAAAGGGCACTGCACACGCATGGGCAACCCCGGAACAAAGGCCCCGCAGAACACCCCATTGGCCCCGTGGTTAAGGGGCCGGGCCCATAATGCCCCGGTGCTGACCCGCAGAGGGGGGGCCCCCTTGGTGCCCCCTTTGCTGTTGGCCCGGTCCCTCTAAAGGTTTTTTGAGGGGCCTATGGGGAGTTTGGGCTCTTTTTTTGGACCCTCTAAATTCCTGGGGGTTCCCGTACGGGGGTTTTAGGTTCCCGCCCACCCAAGAAAAATTTCCATGGATGGAACCTTTCTACCAACCCACCATTTCTCCCCCGATGGAGGTCTCCCTGGCATGCACAGGTTTAGGAAAGAGCGTTAAAATCGGTCCATGCTACGCGCAAAACCCATTTAGTGGGGAGCAGGACCCAGCTGTAGCCACTTCGGGCCCCATGTGAACAGGTCAAATAACTGTGACTGGGTGGTTTGTTCTGTGTTACATAGTTACTTTGTTTTGTAAGGCTGAAAAAAGAAAAAGACGCCCATCCATTTTCCGCCTGTGTTGCTAAAGTGTTGACCAAAGGAAGGCAAAAAACCCTAGAGGAAAAGACCAATTGCTCATTTGAGGGAAAAAATTTTTTACGACTCCAATTGGCAATCAGAATAATCCTGGATCAATGACCCTTCTCCGAATCCTAGTATTTTAATTGTTATATTTTTTCACTCCGAAATGATCCAAACCCTTTTGAGCTCTGTTATTAAATTCACATTAAAAGTTCCTCGGCAGAGTGTTCCACGGTCTCATAGAAAAAAAATCCTTTCTATGTTTATGTGAAACTTTCTTTCCCTAAAGACGTAGAGGGTGCCCCCTTTTTTCATACAGTCCTGGGTATAAATAATCTTGAGAGGATTTTATATTGCCTTTTAAATATTTTAAAAATATTTATTATGTCCCCCCAAAAGCCGTCTTTTCTTAAAAAATAACCCTAATCATGTTTTTTTTTTGGGGCATTGCAGTCCACCCAGTCCTTTTATAGCCCCAAAGATGTACCCTCTGAGCCCGGGCCGCCAATGTTACCCCGAACCGGGCCAGGATCTTGGCTTTGAGTTTCCCCTACTCCTTGGGGTCCTGCAGGGCCGGTCAAGTACGCCCCTTTTTGGGGTTCCAGTCGATATGGGGAAAAAACCCTTGGCCCATGCTCCCGAGGCAATTTTTACGGTTTGCAACCGTTCAAAAAACAGCCAGGAAGGTCTCCATGTCATCCTCAGGAGTCATCTTTTGCAGCGCCTCCCTAATGTTCGTCTGGCATGGCATCCATCATCTGGGGATGGTGAAACTGGGCACTTTTGCCTGTAGGTTCGCAGAAATTTCCCTCTGTTGAATAAGTAGGCGGTTTGTTTCCTGCTGTGCTTGCTGTTGGACCGTGGCTTGCTCTTGCTGCAGATTTGCCTGCACAAGGTGTTTAATTACCTCCTCATTTTGTGTGTTGTGAACTGGACCTGGCTCCCAGCCTTTATCAGGCATATCGGGGGCTCTATCCCCAAAAACCTCCCCATTTGTAGGGTGTTCTCAAAGATAGCCCAGGTTGCAGAGGCAGAAAACGTTAGGTTTAACACACTGGTTTATTTTACCAAAAACATCCACAGGAGATAATTTGTAGAGTGGATATTAAAAGAAACAAAGTTTACTTCATTTTTTCAGCTATAAAAGTTTTTCCCAGTGTTTGGCGATCTTACTCGTTTGGATGCGTAGTAGTGGGTTCCGTCTCCATGCAATGGCGGCACACTGAATACCTCCAGACCGAGCTCTTCCCCTTGTAGACTGAGACTCCAGGCTTGGAAACCCAACCCTTCCCATGCTCCGGTCTTAAAAGGGCCCTGGTAAAGCTTGGATCTGGAATGTGGGAATGGCTACCCCCACTCATCTCTTTGGCCATCCAGAAAAAGAAGACCCGGATCGCCGCTTAAGGCAGCTCCCTTTAAAAATAAAAAAACAGGTGTCAGAAATCTAGTGTTTTGACACAAAAGACATTATTGGCTTTTACTTCACCGATCCCAGGGACTCGGTGACAAACCGTCCATCCACAATGGCAATTGTGCCCTCCTAAAAAAAATTTATATATTATATTATTATTGTAAGGTGGCAAAAGCAGGAAAAGGGGTGCCCCAAATGGAGTGACATCCCGGCCAGTGTCTGGCTGCACCTTTCAATGTCCAAACCTGCCCCCAAGGTTTTAAGGGAGACTTGGGGGGAATGAAAGGCCCAAATTTTCAATAGGTGTCGACAGTTTAGACTGTAACTTTGTTTAAAACTTTCGTAAATTTGTATGGCTTCAGCCTTTTCCTGGGTCGGCCTTTTTATTGGGAGTGAGCATAGAGAGGGGGGGGTTTCATTTTCCCATGACCCCATCGGGGGGTTTACCTGGGTATAAAAGTCAGCAGGTAAGTTGTATGGGGGTTTACAACCCCTGGCTCCTTAAAGCCTTGGGGGAGCCTGCTGGAAAACCAGCAGGGTGAACTTGAGCTGACGTAAGTGACCTCTGTTGTTGGGCCCCCCAGACGGGCAGGGTTTTTTTTTTGTTTGGTTTGTGCATCCCTTTGGGTTTTGTACTTTTTGTTTGCTGCTAAAAAAAAATAAGAGCCCGTATTTTCACGGGAATACGTCTCTGTCTCTCCCCTGAACACGTGAAGTCCGATCCCAAGCCGCTAAAGCTCAACATGGTGGGGGGCGCATTGGGAAAAAATGGGGAAAAGTACTCTTCTGAGACGAGGAAAAACGTTTGTCCTGGTGCAAGCGCTACGCACGGTCAGCAGAGGCGGTAAAATGGATGGTTGGTGAAGCACTAATTCAAGCCAACGCAAACCCTCCAGTGATGGCGGGGCCACCAGCAGAAAGGCACGAAGAGACATCGGGCGCAAGCTGGACGAATCCCCCCTGAAATTGGGGGACCACCGGGGCCACGGGGGGAAAGAGCAACAGCAGGAAAAACCCAGTGAAAAGAAACCCGCAAAGGCCCCTGGCTGGAAAGGGCCCAAAAGCCCAAAAGGGGCTGGTTACGGCCCGCCAGTTGGTGCAAGGTTCCCTGGAAAGTGTGCGGATGCGAATCAGGCCTCCTGGGGGACCTTTGAGCGGATCAGAAGAGAGCAGCTCCCGGGGACCAGTGGGGGGTGTCCTGGTCCCTTCCTAAGGGCGAACCGCAGAAGGCCTACTTCGCCCTGGTGTCCAAGAGGGGCCAAGGACTCAACCCCAAACTGGGGGGGGGATCCTGGCCCCGACGGGGGGTCACCCTGGCCGTCAGGCCCCAAAAATAAAGCCTGGGAGTTTAACCCCGGCCAAGCCCCCCCGGGTCAAAAAGTCGACCTTTTCCCCACTTCCAACAAGTGGCTACACCCGGGCCCACACCCTCCCCGGGGTGGTCGGCAAAAAGTGGTCTGGGACCGTTTTGTGGGGCCCTTTTTCCCTAAAGCTCCAAGGTGCGGGGGGTACACCGACCCCAAAAGCGTGGACGAATTTGGTCGCGGTTGGGGAAACGGTCAGCGTTACGGGAGTTCCTGCAGGTCCTACTCCCCCCGGGGAATCCGAGACCCCCAAACCCGGGGGAAAAGGACTGTCCTGTCCGAAAAGGGGGTTCCCCGGGTATCGGAAAGGGGGGGAGAGGCCACCTACCCCAAAAGGGGGGCCCGTTTCAAGGGCCCCGGGACCCCCTTATCTGCTGGCGATCCCAAAAGGAGGGGACATGTGGCGGCCTTTTGCTCGGGCAGGGAGGAACCCCAGGAATGTGGGATGGGGGGGCGTCCCTCGGGTTTCCCCCCGCCGTCTATTCCACTCGGGTCGCTGCGGGAAAAAGGACCGACGGAGTGCCCTGTTACCATTAAGAATTTTGGTGAGGCCCCCTGGCCCGGGGGTTTTAGTGACCCTTTGTGAGGGCCCCGACTGGTGACCCCGAGCAACTACTCTCACGCCGGATGGGGTAGTTTGTATCCAGGGGGAACCGGGGATCCCACGGCCATATGGCAATAGGCTGCCTGTGGGGGTCACCCAACAGAGGGGGCCCTGGTGCCCCGTTTACTCACGCGCATTTATTGGCTGTGGACTTTCCCGTGTTTTGGGACCGTGGGGAAATAAAAACTCATAAATGTATAATGTGTCCCTGCTGAAAATGAGGTGTGCCAAACAAGTGGTAATTTTGAACTTCCCTTTTCCCCTTGTCGGCCCGGTTTGGGGGCCCCAGAGGAGACCCCTCTGGTTAAAAAACTCTCCCCTTGCCAGTCTCGGAGGGAATTTTGGCACAAACAAGTGAGGGACCCTAACCGGGTAAACGCTTGGGGGGAAAAAAGCGTAAAGGTCATTGAGGGGGGACCGGGGCCCAGGGGGGGTTTGGTTACCCGACTTCGCCGTGGGGGGACAATTTTTATACGGGTGGAAAGACCCCCAACAGAGGTGGTAAAAACAGTTGGTAGTACCCCGAACAATGTCCGATGTCTTAGAGCTGGAAAAATTCCCAGGGTTTTGGGGGGGGACCTTTGGGGGCTTAGAAAACTAGGGGCGGGTGGAGGGAAACTTTTTGGGCCCCGGCATCTACAAAGAGTGGATAAATTTTCTCAGTCCTCCCCGGGGGTGTCAGGTCCCCCCTAGGACCCTTTTCCGGGGTCCTTGGTTCCTCTCCCCATTATAGAGGTCCCCATTTGAGCGGATTGGATGGATCGGTCGGCCCCTCCCTAAATCAGCTAGAGGGCACCGATTCTTGGTTGTACGGGATTATGCCCCGCTACCTGAAGCTATACCCCTAGAAATCCCTCCTCTAAGGGTGTAGGGAGTGTTTCAGCTATTAAACCCGTTACAGTTCCCCAAGGAGATCCTGGGCCGATCAGGGTACCCCGTTTATGCCCAAGGTAACCAAAGAGCTATGCGCCGCTAAATTTGCCCCCCTGCGCCCCTGTGTACCACCCCCAGCCCGATGGTCTGGTGGGAGGCTTTTTTTAAAAACCCTTAAAAGGGCATTTTAAAAAAGGTGGTGGAAAGGGATGGGGGGGATTGAAAACCACTTTTCCCCTATTTTTGTTCGCCATCCCCGGGAAGCCCCCGGCACCCCGGGGGTTTCTCCTTCGAGTGCTATTTGGGAGACTCCCGAGGGTCGGGACTAGCCAGAGAAAACATGGGAGCAAGGGGGGAAAAACCCCTTACAGAAGTGTCATGGCATATACCCGACATGCAGGACAGGATTCGGCAGTTATTTCCCATTGTAAGGGGAACATGCTACAGGCCCCGGAAAGCCCAGGCCCGGGTTTACAACGGGGGCCCCAAGAGTCGGTCTTTTAAACCCCGGGGGAAAGGGTGTCGTCTTGTACCAACTGTAGAGGGGCAAGTTCCCAGCTAAATGGGGAAGGCCCCTTTTGGTTGTAAAAGGGTGGGGAGGTGAATTACAAGGGTTTTTTAGCCAGGAAAAAAAAAACCCCACCAAATTTACCCTATTAACCCTTCAAACCCCGGAAGGGGGGCCGAGAAAGCCTGGGGCTCCCCAAGGGGGGTCAAGGGGAGTCCCAAACAAGGAGTTACCCCCCCCCCGTATCGCGGGAGTCCTTGTCAGAGGTCCAGGAAAGGAGGGTCCGGGGGAGTTCCTCAGAGGAACCGAGGGGGATTTCTGAACCCGGGGGGAAGATGTACCAACCCTGACATTGTCACCGAGGGACCGGCCCAAAAAGGTGCGGGCTGGGCCATACGGGGCCAGAGCCCAGAGGCAAACCATTTTAGAAAAAATGAGGAAAAATGCTACCCCGGGGGGGTAAAAGGAAGTTCCCCAAAGTGGGTGGTCCCGCCCATCGTGATTATCTTAGCAGATGGTAGCTTGCGGGGTTTTTTAATGACTTCCCCAGTTAAAGAGTCTCCAAATTCGATGCCCACCCCATGCCAAGGGGCGAGAGTGATCGAGAGGTTGGGGCCAGCGGGGTATATGCCACTTAGGGGCTCACCAAAGGGTTTGGCGGTTCCCCTCACAGATCAGGCCAAAGGGGGAAAAAGGCTTTTTTACCCAGAGGGACATCCGTAGTCGTCCTTCCCCTTTTGGTTTGCATGGGGCCCTGCGCCTTTCGGGTTAAGGACTATCCTGCAGCCCCATAAAAACTATGCAGCCCCCTACCTGGAGATGTGGTGATCTACAGCGCCAAAAGGGATTGCTTGGCTAAGGTGCAAGCAGTCCTAGCGTGTAGGGGGGGCCCCCGGGTTAAAAGGAACCCAGAAGTGGGGCAAATGGGCTAGAGGAGGCTCGCTACCTCGGGTTTTAATATTGGGCCCGGGGGGCAATTTTAAACCCCGGTAGGACAAGCTGGGGGGCCCTTCAAAATTGGCCCCAACCTGTGCCCCAAAAAACAGGTTAGAGCCTTCCTTGGCATTGCAGTTAACCCGGAGGTTGGTGCCCCCCTTTGCCACTACTGCCCCTCTCAAAGATTCACCAAGGGGGAAAAAACCACCCCAGTAAAGTGGAACCCGGAGGTGGCAAGCTTTCTGAAAAATTAAAGGAGGTACTTTTAAGAGACCCGTAGGTTTTCCCCCGATTTCAGAAGGGGAATTTTTATATAGACGGTTTCCTCAGAGGGGGTTTAGGGCAGTCCTGTCCCAAAGGGTTTTTAAAGGGGAAGAGCCCCGTCGGGTATCTCAGCCGGAAGCTGTCGGCGGGAGAAAAGAACTACTCGATTGTGAGAGGGAAAAGTCTGGCTTGAATGGCAATCGAGGCGTGAGGTACTATTGGGGGAGGCAATTTGGGGGTGATCACTGATCACTCCCCATTGAAATGGATGGCCCAAAACAAAGGGAAGAAGCGGGGTGACCGGTGGGTTTCCGGGGGCCCCACGGATTTTAAACTGTTTTTGAAAAACGTCCAGGGTTCAACAAACAAACGCAGACGCATTATTAGAGTAATAGTTTCGGGGCACAAGGTGCTCTGCCCAGGGTCCCCGAGCCCCGAGGGGGGGGGTATGTAAGGTGGCAAAAAAGCAGGAAAGGGGGTACAATGGAGTGTACATCCCGGCCCCTGTCTGGGATGCACCTTTCAATGTCCCAAAAACCATGCCCCCAAGGTAAGGGACTTGGGGGAAAAGAAAGGCCCAAATTTTTAAAGGTGTCGACGTTTAGGGCTGTCGGGGCTAGTTTAACATGCGTAATATGTTAGTTGGCTTCAGCCATTTCCTGGGTCGGCCTTTCATTGGGGTAGCTGGTGGGTGGGTGCCCTTTCCCATGACTCCCCTGGGGTTTCCTGGAGTATAAAGTCAGCAGGGAAGCTGACTATGGTGGTTACAACCCCCGGTTTCCTTTAAAACCTTGGGTGGGAGTCCGCTGGAAACCAAAGCAGGGTAACTTCAAACTGACAGTAAGTACCCCTGTTTTTAGGCCCCCACGGGCGGCGTTTTTTTTTTGTTTTTTTTGTTTGTGCTTTCCTTGAAAGTTGACTTTTGTTTTTTGCTAAAAAAAAATAAGAAAACCCTGTATTTTCACCGGAATACGTTTGTCTTGCCTGAAAAACGTGAAATCACGATCCCAGAGCCGCTAAAGCTCACAATTAAAATATATATTATATATAATATTTAATATATATTTATTTTATATTATTATCCCTATAAACACACAACACAAAAAACTACTCACAAAAGGTTAGGGATATAGGGAAATTTTGGTTTTGGTTGAAATTTTATGTTTAAAAGAAAATGTCTTGAAAATTTTTTAAATGAATTAAAAAGGCCCCTTCTTAACTTTAGAATACACAAGTCCAAATTTCAAGTTTCAGTACTTTTTGCCCGGACTTGCTGATCTTGACAAGGAGCTTTGGTTAAATTCACAAAGGTGTTTGATCCCTGAAAGCCAATAAAATTTGGGGATCAGTTTGAATAGGGGTTTAAAACCCTCAAGGACCTTGCAATTTTTTTTTGTTGACATGTTCGTTTTTTTTTTTTCCTCGCCTCCCGAGCCAAAACTTTTTTATTTTTTCCCCCTACATAGACTTAAAGGGCTTTTATTTTGTGGGGACAAAATGTAAATTTTAATGGTGTTTTTCACTGTACTATAGAATATACTGGGAAACCGCAAAAAAATTCCAAGTGGGACAAACTGTGAAAAAAGTGTCCCCTACATAGTTTATTGCAAACTGCAGACTGAACTTCTTATAGTTTGCTTTTAAAGGACTTTCTTCTTGTCACTCTTTCATAAAGGCCAAATTTGCGAGTATGCAACTAGCGGTTGTTCTGTGGACAGATTCCCTCACCTGAGTTGTGGAACTCTGCAGCGCCTCCAGAGTGACATTAGGCCTCTTGGCTGCTCCTCTAATTAGTGCTCTTTCTGTCTGGGATGTCAGTTTAGGTGGTTTGGGCCCTGTTTGGGGGTTAGCAATTTGACATAATCTTTTATTCAGTGTGGATTTAACAGTGATTGTGAGTGTTTAGGTTAGGCTTTTTGCCCCCAAAATTTTCCCTGGCTGTATGGGTGTTTCCCTTTGGTTTAATGATGTTATTTTTTTTCATAAGGTCTTTAGCAAACCTGTGGGCCCTTCACAAAACAGTTGTGGGGTTTTATTAAATTTATTTCAGATGTACTTGTTCTTTATTTACCAATCTGGCAACCTCTAAAGGCAAAAGATCACATTAGACTTTATTTAGGGGTATCAGAGTACATGGGACTTACGGTAATACAGGTGCGCGACACACTTTTCAGTCTTTAATTTGAAAAAATTTGGAAAAGCATGTGTCAATTTCTTTACACTTTACAAATGCTGTTCTATCATAAAATCTCAATACATTATATTTAAGGTTGTGGTTGTAACGCTGAACATGAGAATCAGTTTAAGGGGCATGAATACTTTCGCAGCCCGATTATATATATACAAACACATACCAATTTTTATGGTCACCCGCTAATGTCCGGTAAAAGCTAGTTGGGCCCCAGCATGGGGGCTAGTTGGGGTGATTAAAAAGACCTGGTTATTGGTGCAATGCTTTCTGCAGTGCATCTTACAGAGGCTGGAGGATGCTTGGGAAAAAATTCTAGAAAAATTCTGTGCAAGGTGGTCCCCAAAATGTCAATTGGATTTTTCGTCTGGGGGAATTAGAGGGCCCCGGGGTTTTTATTTTTTCCCCTTTCTTTTGATGAAAT
Organism: Phyllomedusa bahiana; assembly: GCA_025379985.1. Lineage (NCBI taxonomy): Eukaryota > Metazoa > Chordata > Amphibia > Anura > Hylidae > Phyllomedusa > Phyllomedusa bahiana. The sequence continues at coordinate 7,345 of JAODAL010060980.1, read as the reverse complement.
TTTGTTCAGAGTTGAGTGACCATCATTTGCTTCACCCTCTAGGCAGTGGGTTCGTGAACTGTTTTTTAGGAACAATTTATTTTTTTATTTTTTTTTTTCCATTTATTTTGGAGCGCCCTTGATTCCAAGGGCGCTTTTTACATTTCAGGGGTGCATAAAAAAAATTGGTCAAAAAAATTACAAAGTGCAATAAGACTGTACAGAGGGAAAGGGTCCCTGCCCGGGGGGGCTTAAAATTTTACAGGGAAAGGGGTAAAGGGAAATATGGTAGCTGCTTTGATCATGCCGAAAAAAACCCCAGCTTTGAGTTCTGGTCGCCGGCCCGGGCCGTTGCGACAAAAGCCGGGGTTTTTTGACTTAGTTTTTAATTTGTGTTCACTAGTGTGAACTGGGTTTTTTTCCCCTGTTTTATTGATTCCTGGCCGACGCCTAGGCCAGGAATCTTAAAAGCACTCCCGGGTTAACCTCTCCCTTGTCCGGTTTTTGGGGACAGCTCTACCTTCCATCTGGTTTCTGTTTCTTCCTCCTATTGCCTTTGTCCTTAGTTCCCCGGAAGGTATTTAAGGGCTTTCTGTTCCCCTTTGCGGGTTTTATACGGGGCCCTTTCTGTCTTTTCCCTACCTGTTTATTCTGTGCCTCACCGGTTTACCTCACTTTGCTTGGCACGTTTATTCTTCTCCCTTCTGACTTTGACCGCGTTCCCGATTTTTCCCCACTTGGGGCTTGCTTGACGTTCCCATATTTGTTTGTATTGTTTTGTCTGGTCTTGTGTTTTCCACTATTCAGTTTAAGTGCTCGTTTCGGGTTTGGGGCCGACCTATTGGAGGGGGCCCCCCAAAAGGAAAAGGGACGGGGGTTGGGCCCAGGTCGGGGGCCTCAACTGTCTGTGTTTTTCGTGCGCCCCTGGGGGCCCCTTACTTTATAACCAGCCCTACCCAAAAGTAAAATTTTCCCCGGCGTTTCAATATGAGAAACCGGCTGTCGGCACCTGATCGCTTTGGAGAGTTGGAAAATCAGCTTCAGGGCATGGGGGGGCTTATTAATCAAGTCTCCAGCGTCTGGATACCATAACTAACCCGGGCCGGACTTTCTCCCCCGTCTGTGTCCCTATGCCCTATTTTTGTGGATCCTAATGCCGTTATAAATCTAAGTGTTTACCTGCCGCTTTGATGGGACCCGGGACGGTTCAAACCTTGGGGAAATCTTGTAGTTTTTTTTTTTGCTTAAATTATTTTCCCCACTGAGGCTGAAAGAGTGGCAGTTGTTGTTTTCTCCCCCGGGGGCCCCCCTCAGGATGGGCTTTTTGCTATACTTTGAAGCACCTGGTGGAGATCTGGAAATTTTTTTAGTTTAGGTCAGGTTTATGATAACCCCACCGGGGGGGTGGGCCCGGGCCCTTTTGCTATCTATTCGCGGGCCCTGCTAACCCGAAGTTTCTGTTCCGATTTCCCCCCAATGGTGCACGTTGCTGGGTGGTGGGGCCCCAACTCTGAAGACCCTTTTCAGAAAAGGGGCTGTCGGATGCGGAAAAAAGATGTTGGTCAGTCACCCAACCCCCGGACGCGGGTGACTTTATGACTCGGCTGTGTTTTTGCAAAAAGTTTAAAAGGGAGAGACGCGGGGGAAAAAAAAGGGGGGTCGATGTTCAGCTCGGGCAGCTTTCCCGTAAACCCTCCTTCTACCTTCTTTAAAAAATTCCCCCTTTTCCACCTTGTCACCATTTTTCCCTCAGTTTTCTGGAGAAGAACCCATGGTGTTGGGTTCGCTCGCTGCCCCAGGGGGAGCCCCGGTTGGGAAACGCTTTGTGCTCTATTGTGGGAAACCTGCCATTCCTGGAGACTGTCCGATTAGACCCAATCACCCAAGGTAATATCAAAACTCGGAGCGATTTCCAGGAAGGAAACTCAGATGTACAGGTACCTCCTAATGTAAAAAAAGTTTTTTGTACCCGTAAACTTTGGTTTCTATTTCAAGACTCTTCCCTGTAATCCCCATGATTGATTCGGGTGCTGCTGCCATTTTTATAGTATGGTTTTTTGCTAAAGCCTTGGGTTTGGAAACCCTTGTTCCTCTGTGTTCCCCCTTTTTTGGGTTTCAGGTGTAGTTCTAACTCCCAAACCCCGGGGGAAAAGAATACAATTTTGAAACCAGGGTCCTTTGAATGTTGGGAGTTGCTACAGAAAAGATTTAGTTTTTTGTAAAGGAGAAACTCACTGCAGAGGTTTTTCTTGGGGGACTTGGTTTCCCCCCTCCTAATCCTGTTTTGATGGAGGGACATGGTTGATAATGGGGTGATTATGTGTTTCTCATTTATGGTGGTCCGTCCCTTGGTGTGTGCTGTGATTAAGCTCGATATGTCAGAATGAAATTTGAATTCAATTTGTCTGTGAGGGGATGTTTCTGATAAAGGTCTCCACCGGCCCGATATGGGCTACAGACCTCATTCTGGGAAACTCAAAATTTTCTGCCCTGGAAGGAAACTTTGCATCAGTATATTGGGAAAATGTAAAAAATTTCCCTTTTCCGGTAAGCATGTTGCAACCTTGATTTTTAAACCCGTGTCTCTGTCTCCGATCAGATATTTTGCTTTTTTTGAAATGTTCCCCTTTTTCTGTGGGATGATTTCCCCCCCGGTTTTTTGGGCCCGTTTCAGGTGATAAAACTAAATAGAAAACGCCGTTAAACGACTGTGCCAGTCTGGGTTGGAGTCAATTGACTTAAAAACCCCAACTAAAAAAAAAAAAACCCAGAAAAAACCCCGAACCAGACCAAAATATGTCCGCTCGAGTCTCATCTACAAACGCCCCCCGCTGGAAAAAAGGGAAAGAGTTCAAAAGGCCATTCTGCTAAACATGAGGGTTTGTTAGGGGGCCCGGGGGCCCCTCATAAAGGGGGGGGGGGGTAAATGTCATGATCTGCCAGAAAGAACCCCCGCTTTGGTTTGGTCGCCGGCCCCGGCCGTTGCGACTAAGCCGTGGTTTTTGCTTAGTTTTACATTTGTGTTCACTGTGGAATGGGTTTTCTTCCCTGCTATCTTTAATTGATTCCCGGGCCCACGCCTAGGCCAGGAATCTTCCCCGCACCTCCGGGTTAACCTGTCCTTTATCCTGGTGATTGACAGTCTACCTTCCCATCTGGTCTTCTGTTTCTTTTCCCCCTATTGCCTTTGTCCCTTATTCTCCTGGAAAGGGATTTAAGGGCTCTTTGTTCCTCACTTTTTGGTTATATGGGCCTTTTCTGTCTTTTGCCTACCCGTTCTATTCTGTGCCTCACCCGGTTTCCCCATTTGCTTGGATCAGTTTATTATTTGCCTTCTGATTTGTAGCGTTTCCCATTGTTACCCACTTGGTGTTGACGTTCCCATTTGTGTTTGTATTTTTTGTCTGCGTCTTGGTTTTCCACTATTTGGTATAGTGCTCGTCTTCTGGTTGGGGCCCACCTATTAAGGAGTCGGGACCCCAAAAGGCAGGGACAGGGGTTGGGGGGCCAGTGTCAGGGGTCACAATGTCTGTGTCTGTTGTGCGCCCCTGCGGGTCCCTTACGTGCTCTTGGTTATTTTTTAAACTGTTCTACTGTTCTTTTTTGTCCCCATTTGTGTACCTTGGAAAACCCAATTTAAACCTCTTTCCAATGGTATGTGGGTTGCAAAGATTCCTCGTCCCCTAACGGCATTTGCCAATTATTTTACCTTTTACCACTAGCAATGAGCAGTTCCAAAAATTTTTCAGTTCAGAAAATGTTGCGAGACTTGGCATAAAAGCCAAAAATCATCCCTTTATGTAACTCTACTAAATTGGCCCTTTTATCCTTGACATCAACAAGATATTTGTGCGCAGACAGCCTATGAAATGTGACTTCTTTTACGAGCTAACCACTGCCAATGTCAAAAGCAGGACATGGTCATAATAGTGTGACTCAACAGTGTATATACTGTAAGGTTTTACTCTCTTCGCGCCATCTTTGGGCAGTTAGGGGAAATTAGCTCTGGATCGTGTTTTTGGGAAGGATTAATGGCACACCAATACCAGGCTTCTCTTTAAAAATGGCCTCAGCAAACTTTATTCAGGCACAGGAGAAACATACAGAAACAAAACAAAATATAAACAAAACCTCTGCCATCTAGCCACTAGCTATACACAGACACAGTCCATCTCTAGACGTGGTCTGGACTTTACGTCCAGTACCACTGATATACCCAGACAGTCACCTACTTAAGGTTCCCTCAAGCCTCTGGGGCCAGAGCTCTCTCCTCAGCTCTGCTGCTCCCGACTTCCAGGTAGAAACCACGCCCCCAGATCACCTGTAGCACCAGCTTTTTATAGGCCTCCATGGACCTGCCAAAAGCCTGTCCTGGAACACGGGGAGTAGGCACCCGCCCAACACGTTGCCGACTCCTGATAAGAGCCGACCCAGGAACGTCTGAAATAGCCACACTAGCTAGAAACGGCTGCCAACCGCTTACTATAGCTGACAACATATATGAAAGGTTCCTACCCCACCAAGGCCAGGTAACCTTGGTGGCATGTTGCTTGCAGGTATCCTGCTTTGCTTCACCTAGTGGCAGAAACATGCGGTGGTGCTCCATACCAATTTGCTCCAAAACTTTTCAACAACATGCTCTACTACTGAGAAGCGGAACACTGATTAAAAAAGATGTTAAACTGGTCACAGATTACAATGTAGAGGAGAGCTGCCTTCATTAGGCAACCAATGAAACAGTATAAAACTTTGCTCGTCATGTTGGTGCTAGATACAGTTCACATTGTATCTTGCTTTTAGTGTTACCTCTTGGAGGAAGATCATGGATAATTGGATCACTGTGGGATCTCTTCCGTTGTGGTTTATTGGCTGGATCACTTTCTGTATTTTGATGTACAGTTGATGAAAGTTCTGGTATGACTTCTGCATTAGAACAGCCAGCAACTTCTGTAGAGAACAAAATAGCTCTGGTTTAAATTTTTAAATGAGCTTTCAGTAATTAATCTCTCTTTGAATAGCTTTAAAGTTTCAACACAAATTCATTTAAAAGGGGGTTTGTTCTCCTTCAAGATCATATCTGTAATGATGGGGACAGTAAAAATAAGCACTTTTGCAATTGGGTTTGTATTACCTAAATCATTTTGTATAGCAGATATAAGCTAATCTGTGCGTCTATAGGTTTTTCTGCAGCAAGGGGACGGGCCACGCCCCCTTTTCTGTGATTTGGGTGCCTGATATTTCATTAAGCCCTATTGGGACATTGGCTGTCTGCACACTGTGCTTACTCCCTCTGAGCTGTGTAAATTGAAAGTGAAAACTAGTGCCTCAGCTCCTTTATGCTCCTCGGGTCACCCCTTTATGAGAAGGATCTAGGCAATTACTGAGTCGCAGCTGCTAGATTCACTCTCTTCCCCCAAATAACCAAGCCTTATACAGTTTTTTCCCTCTACCTCCTGCCTGATAACAGAGCAGAGTGCTTGTCTCATATTTGTTTAATCAGTTTTAGACAGTATGTATAACTGCTTAAAGCAATGCAGGTTTTCCTGCTAATAAGGAGCTTATGCAGCCTGGGAGGGAGGTGACACCTCTGCAGACATGAGAACCATATTAGGAGGTCTGCAGAGCTGTGACATCCCTCTCCCTTCCACTGCTCACAAAAGAATGATAATGTCACCAGTCTTCAGTGATGGGAAGACACGCCTACTGGGAGGAGAGAACGCCCAGGTTTTGAAGCTGTTTAAAAGAGATCAACAGCTCAAGTCTGCGAAAGTGTGTGATGAGAAATCCCCTTTAACCCCGACTTTACAATAAAGCATTAACCTATTTTATATGTAAAAATAAATTCAGTGCCTGGTGGTTACCTGACTGTAAAAAATTATATGCTGTGTAATCCAATAATACTTCAGCAACGGTTTACAGCTCTTCCTAATCCACCGTTCATGCATTTTATTGTGAATTTTGTTGAGATTTTGACTTCCAACTGAAGTCAATATAGAGAATACACAACAAATCTGTATTATATCCGCAACAAAAAGTGAACATGCTGAAAGGTCAATTTCCACTTTGGATTCCTTGCAAATGTTTGCTGGAGAGCATGGATAGGTTTTTAAAAAATCCCATGCACACTGCTGCAGAATACCTGCACTGTATCTTTCCTGTGTGCATTTAACTCTAAATTAAACAAAATGTGTCCTACTTGCACAGGTCTCAGGACAATGTTCTTGTGACTCTCTAAGGCCATGTCCCCACGGAAAACGGGTTTTCGGCCCGGTTTTTCAGCCAGTTTGCGGTTTTTCAAGGAACTGCCTAAAAAAACCGGCCGAAATGAGCACAATTGTGCTCTATGGAAAACCCGTGCAGCAGTCCCACTACACGGGTTTTCCACCCGGCGGTTTTTGTCGCCGGCGGTTTTTAAAACATTGAACATGCACTATCTTCCGTCCGGTTTCCGGACGGAAATTTTGCTGCTCAATGGGAGGGGGGAGGGTGTTCTCCGCTCATCGCGGAGAAAAAGTAGTCCCCCCGCGGCCGTGAGGACGGGCGCAAAACAGGACAAATGCCGGCCGGCAAACACGGACGGTATTTTTCCTGTGCCGTGTGAACGCGCCAACAATTCCTAAATTCCACAGGATAACAATTCCATACTTTGGATGATAAATTCTTTACAGATTTCTTTCAGTAACTAAAGTAAAGATATGTACTTCTTAATCCAATTTCAATGACCCCAAATCAAGGCAAAAAAGCTTCTAATAGTTCAGTTGAAACATGGGTTTTAAAGTGCTGTAAGCTCTACAGACTAATACAAGAAGCACCCCCCGAAGCACCTAAAGCTCGCTTGACTCGATGTTACCTGTCTTTATGGCTCATGGGTCTTTCAGCTTTCATTAGAAACAGATTTGTCTTTGCCGCTACTTGGTACAGTTTGCCAGCTTCTTTAAAGCATTATAAGGCTGGGTTCACACCCACGTTATGGTCTACATCAGAAGTATCTATCTTGGTACCGTGAAAGAAAATACCCTAACACAGGGGTCCCCAAACGCCGGGCCCGCGGAAGGCACCAGCCGTGTCCATGTCTGCAGTCCGCGGCCCTTGGCTACACCTGTGCTGACCGCCCCGGGGACTTTTAGTCCGGGCGTTCGGCATCTGCTCTGCGTGGCCGTTCTAAGCTGGCTGCACAAATATAGCTGCTTCGTATAAGAAAGCCGTTCATTACTTCCCCACTTTTTCCCCATCGCTGTAGATGTGGCACTCACTGGCTCATATCACAACGAACATCAGCGAAAAGCAGTGTGATGCAACAGTGTTTCCACCCCCTGCCCCGGGGTCTCGCTGGGTGCTTTAGGAGCGTCTCTGCAGGGGTCCCGGG
>JAODAL010060979.1:0-20588 GCA_025379985.1 Phyllomedusa bahiana | reverse complement strand
ATCTCCTGGGAGCCTATAACCTATATACCCCCTTCTTAAACCCCGCCCCCCCCAAAAACATTCGCCCCCCACCTTCTGTCTTTTTCCCCCGCCTGGTAGGTTGTGAGCCCTCGCGGGCAGGGACCTCTCTCCCTCTGTGCCAGTTGATTGTCACATACTGTCAGCATTAAACTTGTTTGACTTATGTTAGGTTTGTAACCCCCTCGAATGTACAGCGCCCTGGAATCAATGGCGCTCTAAAATAAATAATAATAATAATAATACAGAGGCCCCAGACAGGAGGAGCGGCTGCTACGGTACATACAGGGGCCCCTGACAGGAGGAGGCGGCTGGCCTACAGGTTACATACAGTGGGCCCCTGACAGGAGGAAGCGCTGCTATATACAGGGGCCCCTGACAGGAGGACGCAGCTGCTACAGGGTACATGACCAGGGGCCCCTGACAGGAGGAGCGGCCTGTACATACAGAGGCCCACTGACAGGAGGAGCGGCTGCTACGGTACATACAGGGGCCCCTGACAGGAGGAGCGGCTGCTACATACAGGAGGCCCCTGACGGAGAGAGGGCTGCTACATACAGGGGCCCCTGACAGGAGGAGCGGCTCTATATACAGGGGCCCCTGACAGGAGGAGCGGCTGCTACATACAGGGGCCCCTGACAGGAGGAGCGGCTGCTACATACAGGGCCCCTGACAGGAGGAGCGGCTGCTACATACAGGGCCCCCGACAGAGGGAGCGGCTGCTACATACAGGGGCCCCTGACAGGAGGAGCCTGCTACTATACAGAGGCCCCTGACAGGAGGAGCGGCTGCTACATACAGGGGCCCCTGACAGGAGGAGCGGCGTGCTGACATACAGGGGCCCCTGACAGGAGGAGCGGGCTGCTACATACAGGGGCCCCCGGACAGGAGGAGCGGCGCTGCTACATACAGGGGCCCCTGACCAGGAGGAGCGCCTGCTACATACAGGGGCCCCTGACAGGAGAGGCGGCTGCTACATACAGGAGCCTCTCGACAGGAGGAGCGGCTGCTACATACAGGGGCCCCTGACAGGAGGAGCGGCTGCTACATACAGGGGCCCCTGACAGGAGGAGCGGCTGCTACATACAGGGGCCCCTGACAGGAGGAGCGGCTGCTACATACAGGGGCCCCTGACAGGAGGAGCGGCTGCTACATACAGAGGCCCCAGACAGGAGGAGCGCAGGCTGGGGCCTGACAGGTCTCACAAAGGGGCCCGACAGGAGGAGCGGCTGCTACATACAGGGGCCCCGACAGGAGGAGGCGCCTGCTACATACAGGGGCCCCCGACAGGAGGAGCACCTGCTATATACAGAGGCCCCTGACAGGAGGAGCGGCTGCTACATACAGGGGCCCCTGACAGGAGGAGCGGCTGCTATATACAGGGGCCCCTGACAGGAGGAGCGCCTGCTACATAACAGTAGGACCCTAACAGGAGGAGTGGCTGCTACATACCGGGGCCCCTGACAGGAGGAGCAGCTGCTACATACAGGGGCCCCTGACAGGAGGAGCGCCTGCTACATACAGAGGCCCCAGACAGGAGGAGCGGCTGCTACATACAGGGGCCCCTGACCAGGAGGAAGCGCTGCTACATACAGGAGGCCCCTGACAGGAGGAGCGGCTGCTACATACAGGGGCCCCAGACAAGAGAGCGGCTGCTACATACAGGGGCCCCGACAGGAGGAGCGGCCTGCTACATACAGGGCCCCTGACAGGAGGAGCGGCTGCTACATACAGAGGCCCCTGACAGGAGGAGCGGCTGCTACATACAGGGGCCCCTGACAGGAGGAGCGGCTGCTACATACAGGGGCCCCTGACAGGAGGAGCGGCTGCTACATACAGGGGCCCCTGACAGGAGGAGCACCTGCTATATACAGAGGCCCCTGACAGGAGAGAGGGCTGCTACATACAGGGGCCCCAGACAGGAGGGAGCGGCTGCTACATACAGGCGCCCCTGACTAGGAGCAGCGGCTTGCTACATACAGAGGCCCCCGACAGGAGGAGCGGCTGCTGCTACATACAGGGGCCCCTGACAGGAGGAGCGGCTGCTACATACAGGGGCCCCTGACAGGAGGAGCGGCTGCTACATACAGAGGCCCCTGACAGGAGGAGCGGCTGCTACATATAGGGGCCCCAGACAGGAGGAGCGGCTGCTACATACAGGGGCCCCTGACAGGAGGAGCGGCTGCTACATACAGGGGCCTCTGACAGGAGGAGCGGCTGCTACATACAGGGGCTCCTGACAGGAGGAGCGGCTGCTACATACAGGGGCCCCTGACAGGAGGCGCATGCATTGTGTGACTGACCTGGTAGTCTTCCTCCGCCGTCTGTCGATCCTCTATTATTCGGCGACGCTGTTTTGCGGAGATTGGGTCACAGCGAGTGAACGCTGCGCTGAGTACAGAAAACCCATTACTGCCCAGCTCTGGTGCAACTAAAAAAGGCTATGTAGAGGGAAGTGTTATCATGGGGACGCTGCGCAGAACCAGAAGGAACCCTCATATTCCCCTGATCAGAACAGAGCATGACGCCAGCTCTGGAGAGGGAAGTGTTATCATGGGGACGCTGCACAGAACCATTAGGAACCATCATATTCCCCTGATCAGAACAGAGGATGACGCCAGCTCTGGAGCAAATGAAACTAGAGTCTCAGGATCTGCCCAAAAGAAGGCGCCTACAGCAGATCAGATCCTGGCGTGAAGCGCGTCGCCTCTTGGAATAGCTTCAGTGTCTCACATTTATTTTTATAGTTCTGTCTTTTAATTATGGGGTTGGTTTCTGGTGTCGGGGGTCGACCTGCTCCGTGGAGCGACTGCCAGGACATCACCACAATGGACATGATGTATCAGTGGAGGGATCCTGAAGATCTGAATGAGCAGCGAGACATCCACACCCGGGGCTCGGCCCAGTCTGCACTGACGAAAGCCGGGAAACCCACCCAAATTCTCATAACCTGAATCCAGCTACAGCCAAAGTAATAAAAGGACAGAACATAAAACACAATGCTGAAGGCCCCTCCAAGCTCCTCCCATGGATCTCAGACCCTCCCCTGCATCTCCAAGCTCCTCCCATGTATCTCAGACCCTCCCCTGCATCTCCAAGCTCCTCCCATGTATCTCAGACCCTCCCCTGCATATCCAAGCCCCTCCCCAGAATCTTTAAGCTCCTCCTATGTATCTCAGACCCTCCCCCTGCATATCCAAGCCCCTCCCCTGCATACACCTCTCAGGCCCTTCCTCTTAATACATCTCTTAAACACCCTCCCCTGTATACATCTCCCAGGCCCCTCCCTGCATTTCTCAGGCCCCTTCCCTGCATAGATTTCCCAAACCCCTCCCCTGCATACATCTCCCAGGCTCCTCCCATGCATAAATATCTCAGGCCCCTCCCCTGCATAGATCTGCATAGGCCCAATTTACACCCCCAGATAAGGCCCTGACCACGGCGCCGACCAAGGCCCAATTTACACCCCCAGATAATGCTCTGACCACACCGCCGACCAAAGCCCAATTTACACCCCCAGATAATGCTCTGACCACACGCCAAACCAAAAGGCCCATTTACACCCCCAGATAATGCTCTGACCACGGCCGACCAAGGCCCAATTTACACCCTCGATAATGCTCTGACCACACCCAAACAAGCCCAATTTACACCCTCAGATAATGCTCTGACCACACCGCCGACCAAGGCCCAATTTACACCCTCAGATAATGCTCTGACCACACCGCCGACCAAGGCCCAATTTACACCTCCAGATAATGCTCTGACCACGGCGCCACCAAGGCCCAATTTACACCTCCAGATAATGCTCTGACCACACCGCCGACCAGGCCCAATTTACACCCTCAGATAATGCTCTGACCACACCGCCGACCAAGGCCCAATTTACACCCCCAGATAAGGCCCTGACCACGGCGCCGACCAAGGTCCAATTTACACCCTCAGATAATGCTCTGACCACACCGCCGACCACCGCCCACTTTCCACCTCCAGATAATGCTCTGACCACTGCGCCTACCAAGGCCCAATTTACACCTCCACATAATGCTCTGACCACGGCGCCGACCAAGGTCCAATTTAAACCCCCAGATAATGCTCTGACCACACCGCCGACCAAGGCCCAATTTACACCCCCAGATAAGGCTCTGACCACACCGCCGACCAAGGCCCAATTTACCCCCAGATAATGCTCTGCCCACAACCGCGACCAAAGGCCCAATTTACACCCCCAGATAATTCTCTGACCACACCGCCGAACAAAGCCCAATTTACACCACCAGATAATGCTCTGACCACACCGCCGACCAAGGCCCAATTTACACCACCAGATAATGCTCTGACCACACCGCCGGCCAAGGGCCCAATTTACACCCCCAGATAATGCTCTGACCACACCGCCGACCACGGCCCAATTTACACCCCCAGATAATGCTCTGACCACGGCGCCAACCAAGGCCCAATTTACACCTCCAGATAATGCTCTGACCGCGGCGCCGACCAAGGTCCAATTTAAACCCCCAGATAATGCTCTGACCACGCCGCCGACCAAGGCCCAATTTACACCCACAGATAATGCTCTGACCACGGCGCCGACCAAGGCCCAATTTACACCCCCAGATAATGCTCTGACCACACCGCCGACCAAGGCCCAATTTACACCCCCAGATACTGCTCTGACCACGCCGCCGACCAAGGCCCAATTTGATACTACCCCCCAAGTAATAACCTTGCTCTGACCACCCCCCCGGGACCAAAGGGCCCAATTTACACCTCAGATAATGCTCTGACCACCCGCCGACCAGGCCAATTTACAGCCTCAGATAATGCTCTGACCACACCGCGCCAACCCCCAAATTTTACACCCCCAGATAATGCTCTGACCACACCGCCGCCCAAAGGGCCCCAAATTTACACCCCAGATAATGCTCTGACCAGGGCCCCCCGACCAAGGCTCAATTTACACCCCCAGATAATGCTCTGACCACACCGCCGACCAAGGGCCAATTTACACCCTCAGATAATGCTCTGACCACACCGCCGACCAAGGTCCAATTTACACCCTCAGATAATGCTCTGACCACGGCGCCGACCAAGGCCCAATTTACACCCCCAGATAATGCTCTGACCAACGCCGCCCAAAGGGCCCAAATTTTACACCCCCAGATAATGCTCTGACCACGGCGCCGACCAAGGCCCAATTTACACCCCAGATAATGCTCTGACCACACCGCCGACCAAGGCCCAATTTACACCCTCAGATAATGCTCTGACCACACCGCCGACCAAAGGGCCCAATTACACCTCAGATAATGCTCTGCCCAAACACCGGCGACCAAGGCCCAATTTACACCCCCAGATAATGCTCTGACCCCCGGCGCCGACCAAGGCCCAATTTAAAACCCCCAGAAAATTTGCTCTGACCACCCGCCGCCCAAAGGGCCAATTTACACCCCCCAGATAATGCTCTGCCCCGCCCCCAAACACCTCTACCGGCCCGACCAAGGCCCAATTTACCCCCAGATAATGCTCTGCCCGCCCCAAAAAACCGAAAAGGCCCCGGACCACGGCCCAATGTACACCCCCAGATAAGGCTCTGACTAGTCCCCGGCGCCGCCGCTATACGCCGCCGTCGCCGATCGTTAGGGTCCTAAGCCGCTACCAGTCGCTAAGCTATCGCTTAGGGCTTAGGACCTTGGCGACGGCAGCGTGGCGGGCTCCGCCCGCGGAACACAATACAGTTAGATGCTTCAGCGGAGCAGAGAGCTCCGCGGGTAATCTGTGCGGCGCAGTCAGGATGCGGCTCTGTGCGTCCGGAGTGCACGGGCGGTGTGCGCGTCATCACGCTGCCGCGCGGGCCTGGTGACGTCACGCCGCTGAAGAAAAGACCGGGAGCACCGACACGGACAGCGACAGGGAGCGAGGTCAGGGAAGTGCTGTCAGGGTTTTACTTTAATTAAGCGCTATTCATGCTGGGGTCTATTATCTACTGTATTTTGTGCTGTGAGGGGGGCTTTATCTATTTTTATATGTGCAGGGAGGGGGCTGTTATCTATTTTTATATGTGCAGGGAGGGGGGGGCTTTTATCTATTGTTATATGTGCAGGGAGGGGGGTATTATCTATTGTTATAGTGCAGGGAGGGGGCTATTATCTATTGTATATGTGCAGGGGGGGCTATTATCTATTGTTATATGTGCAGGGAGGGGGGCTATTATCTATTGTTATATGTGCAGGGAGGGGGCTTTTATCTATTGTTATATGTGCAGGGAGGGGGGCTATTATCTATTGTTATATGTGCAGGGACTTGTTGTGAGGGGGGTATTATCTATGTTATATGTGCAGGGAGGGGGGCCTATTATCTACTGTTTTATGTGCAGGGAGGGATGCTATTATCTACTGTTATATGTGCAGGGAGGGGGGCTATTATCTACTGTTATATGTGCAGGGGGCCTATTATATACTGTTATATGTGCAGGGAGGGGGGCTTTTATCTACTGTTATATGTGCAGGGAGGGGGGCTATTATCTACTTATATACGTGCAGGGAGGGGGGCTATTATCTACTTATATACGTGCAGGGAGGAGCTATAATCTACCTACATATGTGCTGTGAGGCCTATAAGCTACCTAAATATACACGTGCTGTGGGGCCTATAAGCTATCTATATACCTCCGGGGGACCTAATACCATGCTATTTACCTGTGGGGGACCTAAACCTGCCTATATACCTACTGGGGGACCATAAACTTGCCTATATACCTACTGGGGGATCCATAACTTGCCTATATCCTACTGGGGGATCCATACTGCCTATATACCTGCTGGGGGACATATAATACTACACACCTACCTACTGGGGATATATAAAGTATTAACCACCTTCTGGGGGACGTATAACTTACTGGGGGACCTTTACCTTCACTGGGGGATCACATAATTTACTTGCGTGTGAAGTCGCTACAGTCGTTAAGCCGGTTGTTAAGGCCTCAAGACAAGTCAGTTGATAAGAGTAGCAATCGACTCCGCGGACTCCAGTCGGTTGTTAAGGCCTAAAGTCGATTGTTAAGACCTTAGCAATCGACTCCGGGGACTAGCTCTGACCACACCGGCAGCTGAGTGTCTTTTGCTTGCTGGCACTGAATCAGAACATTTGTGTTCATATCTAAAGGCTGAGAACCTGTCGAGGCCTGGTACCTGTTCACGACCAAGACTGGGTTTACACTGCAAGAATGGCCTCAGCTCGCACTACTGGATAAGGCTCAGCTTGTACTACCAGACAAGGCTCGGCTCGTGCTCGGCTCCACTGACGGCTGAGGCTCAATTAGTGCTACCGGATAAGGCTCAGCTCGCACTACCGGATAAGGCTCGGCACTCGCTACCATTGTGGCATAGACTGGTTACAAACCCTCAGCTGTGAGCAGTCAGAGGTCAGCACCTTCAAGAGGGGCATTAATATCAGAAACCTTCATGCTGCCCCCTCCGCCTGTGCGGCCCAGGGGCGGGCCCCCCCGGGGGGGGGGTATTTCCTCGCAGTGATTTGCCCCCCCAAAACCACACGTTCTCCTGGATCACTCGCTGGAATCGCGTCTCCTTCTCCTGACGAGTCTTCACCTTCCTCTCAGAACCTGTGAGACCCAAGAAGCGTCACAGAAATATAAAGCAGGACGGAGCTCCAGGACGGAGCGCACAATCCTGCCCCACACACAGCTCCAACTCCGGGAAAGCCCCCGGGTGCCCCCCTATTGCAACCGAGAATAGTGAGCGCAACTTGGAGGGGTAATACAGGATGTAACTCAGGATCAGACAGGATTAAATAAATTTATGTAAAAGTGATGCACCGCAGAATAGTGAGGCAGCTTGGAGGATAATACGGTGTAATCGGATCAGTAAAAGGGTAAGTAATGTATAACAGTGACTGCACCCGCAGAAAGTGATTGCGCTTTTGGGGAAAATACAGGATGTAAAACAGGATCGTACAGGATAAGTAATGTATGTTTCGTGACTGCACCAGCAGATAGTGAGCCAATCTGGAGGATAATACAGGATGTAACTCAGGATCAGTACAGGATAAGAAATGTATGTACGTGACGCACCGCAGAATGTGAGCGCAGCTTGGGGGATAATTACAGGATGTAACTCGGATCAGTCAGGATAAGTAATGTTGTAAAAAGTGACTGCACCCAGAAAGTGAGGCCCCGTCTGGGGAAAAAAACAGGATGTAATAGGTCGTACAGGAAAAAAATGTATGTACGTGACTCCCCCAGCAAAATAGTGGGCAGCTCTGGAGGATAATACGGTGAAAACTCAGGATAGTACGGGAAATAAGAAATGTATGTACAGTGATGCACCAGCGAATAGTGAGTGCAGTTTGGGGAGAATAATACAGGTGAAATAGGTTTTACGAAAGTAATGTATTACAGTGCTGAAACCAGAAAAAATAGTGGGGAGCTCTGGAGGATAATACAGGATGTAAGTAGATCAGTACAGAATAAGTAATGTATGTACAGGACTGCACAGAGAATAGTGAGTGCAGTTTGGGGAGGAAAATTCAGGATGTAACTCGGATCAGTACAGAAATAAGTTTTAAAATGTCAGTGCCGCACCAGCAGAAATAGTGAGGAGCTGGAGGATAATACAGGATGTAATCGGTCAGTACAGGAAAAAGAATGTATGTAAGTGACTGCCCCAGAAAATTTGTGAGCGCACTCGGGAGGAAAATACAGGATATAACTCGGGATCAGTACAGGATAAGTAATTATGTACAGTGCTGCACCTGAATAGTGGGCAGCTCGGGAGGATAATACGGAAAGTAACTCAGGATCAGTATAGGATAAGTAATGTATGTAAGGACCCCCGCAGAATTTGGGGCCCACAGCTCTGGAGGAAAATTAAAGGATGAAAATCAGGTCAGTACAGGTAAGTAACCCCCCAGGGCCCGCAGTCTAGATGTAAAGGGTTGTTTAAACGGTTTTTTTACAGCAGCTGGGTTTTGGGGGGTTTCGTTTGTGAAACGTTCAGTAGCGGCAGTGAGCTCTGTGGGGTCACCCCCGCACTCACCTTCCCGCAGCTCCTTGACTCTCCGCCTGCCTGGCTGCTGGTTCAGCACGGAGGACACGGCGTGGGGACTGGACAGATTGACCGGAAATCTTAGATTCTGGAATTCAATGACCTGCAGAGGACAGATACGCTCAGTGACTGTGGTAGGTGCTGTGTCCCAGCAGCTGTGCAGGAGCCCCTATTTTTTATTTTATTTTAAAAGCGCCTTGATTCCAGGGCGCTGTACATTCGGGGGGGTTACATACACACATAGGTCAAACGAGTACAATGTTTAAGGGAAAATGCCCAATTGGCACGACAGAGGGAGAGGGGAAAACCCTCCCGCGAGGGCTTAAATCTACAGGGGGGGGGGAAAGAGACAGGAGGTGAGGGGCGGGCCCATGTCTGTGGTGGGGAGCGGTGACAAGTTTAGTGAAGGTTATAGGAAAAGCAAATGAAGAAATGGGTTTTCAGGTTGCTTTTAAAGCTGGTGAAAGTGGAGGAGAGTTGATGTGTTGGGGCAGTGAGTTCCAGATGTGGGTTGAAGCACGGAGAAGTCTTGGAGACGGTTGTGTGAGGGCTGATAGAGGGGGAGCGAGGAGAAAAGGTCCTGTGAGGAGCGGAGAGGCGTTTGGGGGGAGATATTTGGCAAATTTAGGGGGGGCAGGGGAGATGTATGGAGGGGAGAGAGTGTATGGAGGAGGAGGAGAGTGTATGGAGGGGAGGGGGGGTCATGGAGAGCCCTTTTAGGGCATGGTTAGTAGCTTTAAATGAATTGTTGGGCAATGGGAAGCCAGTGTGAAGGATTGGCAGAGGGGAGAGGCAGAGGAGGAGCGAGGAGAGAGGTGGATAAGACGGGCAGCAGAGTTAAGGATGGATTGGAGGGGAGCGAGGGTGCTAAACTGGGGGGGCCCCTGAGAAGGATGTTGCAGTAGTTGGGGGAGATGACAAGGGCATGGACCAGCATTTTTGTAGTGTCATAGTGGAGGAATGAGCGGAGGCGAGAGATGTTTTTCAGGTGGAGGGGGGCAGCAGAGGTGAGGGTTTGCATGTGCGGTTTGAAAGATAAAGCAGAGTCTAGGATTACCCCAAGGCAGCGGACCTACCTGGGAGGTGTGCTGCTGCAGGGTGTGGAGATGCCTCTTCTTGCGGGAGACCCCATAGGATAGTTTCTGGGGGTGCTGGGGTCTCTCCTTAGGTAAAACATGGATGTCTTCTGGGCTTTCCGTCCTGATTAGACGACAGCCGGTTTCAAACAGAAGCCGTTCCCCATTACCTCACGTCTAGTACAGCTGCCCCGGGCGCCACCATATTGGTTACATAGATGGGCCCACACGTCAGTGATGTCACAGTGTTACCCCCGGGGGGGTCACATGTGGCCGAGAGGGGTTCATACACCGGGGCGGCTGCTCTTATTCGCTGCTCTGAACACACAGTTAATAATGAGACTTGAAGGGCCAAAAGGAACCTGCAGCGAAACACCAGCAACTGTCTCACTGTAGAGGGTGCACACAGAGCCACGGTCAGCTTAAGGCCTCCACTTCCTGCTCAGACTGTGGGTGGTTCTACAGCTTCAGGCTCCCAATTCCTGTTCAGGCTGTGGGAGGTTCTACAGCTTCAGGCTCCCGCTTCCTGTTAAGGTTGTGGGCGGGTCTACAGCTTCAGCCTCCCACTTCCTGTTCAGGCTCCATGCGGTTCTACAGCTTCAGGCTCCCACTTCCAATCCAGGCTGTGGGTGATTCTACAGCTTCTGGCTCCCACTTCCTGTTCAGGCTGTGTGTGGTTCTACAGCTCCTGGCTCCCACTTCCTGTTCAGGCTGTGGGTGATTCTACAGCTTCTGGCTCCCACTTCCTGTTCAGGCTGTGTGTAGTTCTACAGCTTCAGGCCCCCACTTCCTCTTCAGGCTGTGGGTGGTTCTACAGCTTCAGGCTGCCATTTCCTGTTCAGGCTGTGGGTGGTTCTACAGCTTCAGACTCCCACTTCCTGTTCAGGCTCCGTGCGGCTCTACAGCTTTAGGCTACCACTTCCTGATCAGCCTGTGGGTGGTTCTACAGCTTCAGACTCCCAGTTCCTGTTCGGGCTCCGTGTGGCTCTACAGCTTTAGGCTCCCACTTCCTGGTCAGCCTGTGGGTGGTTCGACAGCTTCAGGCTCCCATTTCCTCTTCAGACTGTGGGTGGTTCTACAGCTTCAGGCTCCCATTTCCTGTTCAGGCTGTGGGGGTTCTATGGCAATGATGGGCATTTCAATTCTGCTTTTCCTAGCTGAGCCTGTTAGAGGGACATTGGTGATGGAGGGGTCTAATCAGCAGGGCTACAGAGCTCTAAAGGGTTAAAGTTTATCAGTAAGAAATATAAACAAGCTCCAATACTGTTGATAAGACACAGCAGTGAGTGACATCACCATCCTGGCCATTGCTAGAGCAGAGTGAGGTGGTCTCTAGCCTAGATAAACTTGTGTACAGGAGATAAGAACTGCTCTAACTCTGAAAGAAATCAAATTCAGAACAGCAATGTATGTGATAATAGTCTGCAACTTTCCTTTGGTTTGTTTTTGGGAACCCCCCACAATGTGGGAGGGAGGTTAAATCGGTGAAATTGGTAGGGGAAAGTAATTTTTTCCCCGGGGTTCCCCCTTTTCGTGGTGTCCAAACTTGGTTTAAACTAGGGGGAAACCGGGACAGTCCAGTTGGAACCCCACACAGAAGGGGTTTGGGTTTTTTGGGGGGAAATTCGGAAAGGACGGGTAATTAATTATTTCGTGAGGGGCCCGTTGGGCTGGTCGGGGAAAAAGGGGAAAAAGGGTTTTAACAGGGTAATTTTTCCCGGGCCCCCGGAAGGAAATGGCCGGAGGAAAACGGAAAGACCCCAACAACAAGGAAGGAAGAGTCTGCCCACCAAAATGGACCACCGGGGTTTAAACGGGAGATGAACCGGGGGACAAATTTTTACAATCCCCCAGGAACCCCATATTGCCGGGGTTTTCAGGTTTAAGGTAATAATTTGCCCCAGGACAGAAAGGGGGAAGGGGTTTGAGCTCTGGATTTTTTACAGGATGAAAATCGGGAAATCAGAAACGGAAAAATTTAATGTATGTCCCAGGGGCCCTGCACCCACCCAGTTTTTGTGAGGGCGGGTTTTCTGGGGGAAAAAATACGGATGTAATCAGGATCGAAAAGGGAAAAGTTTGTATTTTCCCTGGATTTGCACCAGCGGGTATATTTGGGGAAAGCTTGGGGGGGAAAAATTTTACGGGATTTTTACTCAGGATCAGTACAGGTTAAGAAATTTGTATGTAAAAAGTGAATGCACCGGGCAGAAAATTGGGCCCAGTTGGGGTTAATACAGGATTTTTAACTCAGGACAGTACAGGATAAAAAAATGTTTTGTACCGTATTTGCACCAGCAAAAATAGTGGGCCCCAGCTCTGGAGGAAAATTTCAGGATGTAACCCTCAGGATCGGGTTCAGGATAAGTAATGTTTTTAAAAATGATGCCCGCAAAAATTATTTGAGGAGCTTGGGGGGGTTTAATACAGGTTTGAAAATCGGAAATCAGTACGGGAAATAAGTAATGTATTTTACAGGGGATTTGCCCCAAGCAAAATAAGTGGCGCTCGGGAAGGAAAATTCCCCGGTTGGGAAACTCAGGATCAGTACGGGGAAAGGGAAAATGTATGTACAAGTGACTGCACCAGCAAAATAGGGGAGGGCAGCTCTGGGGGATAATACGGGGATGTAACTCGGGGATCGTAAAAAGGGATAAGTAATTTTTAATGTACAGTGACTGCCCAGCAAAATTTGTGAGGTGCCGGGAGGAGGATAATCAGGATGTAAATAAAGGATCGTACAGGATAAGAAATTGTATGTACAGGTGACTGCACAGCAAAAATTGTGAGCGCAGTCTGGAGGATTTTACTGGGTTTGAAAAATCAGGATCAGTACAGATAAGAAATTTATGAAAGTGACTGCACCAGCAGAATGTGGGGCTCTGGGGGAAATAATACAGGTTTGTAACTCAGGTTTTCATTTACGGGAAATAAAGTAATGTATGTCCCAAGTGACTGCCCCGCAAAAAGTGAGCGCAGCTCTGGGGGGATTTTACAGGATGTAAAATTCAGGATCGTACAGGAAAGTAATGTATTTTACAGTGACTGCCCCAAGCAGAATAGGGGAGGGCGCTTGGAGGAAAATCCGGATGTAACTAAAGGAAATCAGTAAAGGAAAAGTAAGGTATGTACAAAGTGATTTGCAAAAGAAAAAAATAGTGGGCAGCCTCTGGGGAAAATTCGGGAGGGAAACTCAGGATAAAGTCTGGATAAGTAATTTTATGTGCATTTGCCCCTGCTGGTTAGGGGGAAATGGCATTGTGACCTGTTTTCGGGGTTCCCAAAAGGTGTTTTTTTTATTATTATTATTTTTTTTTTTTTAAAGCGCCATTGTTTCCGGGCGTTTTGTACTTTTTGGGGGGGGTTAAAAATTTTAACAAAAGGTCAAAACGAGTACCAGTTTTTAAGGGTTTTAATGAAAATTTGGCCCGACAGGGGAGAGGGGAAACCTCCCGGGCGAGGGTTTTTACAATCTTCAAGGGGGGGGGAAAAAAGGGAAAGAAAGGGGGGGTGAGGGGCAGAATTTTCTTGGAGGAAGTAGTGACAAGTAGCTCCGGCCCCATTATGAGTTATGGAGTGGGCCGCTCCTCGCTGCGCCAAAATTAAATTTGTAGTTTGTTTTTTTAGCGGCGCGGATCTGCCTGATGGCCTTTCAGTAATGGGTTCACTGGGCAAGGGTCCCCAAATTTTTCCCCTGTGGACTTTTTGAACCTTTTTTAAAAAGAATTTTCAGCCCCTTGATTTGCTGCACTGAATAAACTTTCCAAGGACTTTCCCAAACACTGTGAGGTTTTCCCCGGGGCAAGGGGGGGGAAAAGGGGCCCTGCCCCCGGCCTCCCCGAGTTTTAATACACACTGTGCCAAAAGAGGTCCCGGAAGCGGGGGGAGCTGGGGGTTTTTAAAAAAGCCGTATACTGGTTTCAGAGAGAGGCGTTTCCCCCGCCTCCCAGGGTGTAAACCACTGGGTTCAATGATGGCTCCAGAGGGGCGCTGGGTACAGGGGCCCGTTAATGGTGCAGAGCAGAGGCTTTCCCCCCGCCTCCCAGGGTTTTAATTTCCACTGTGGGAATTTATGGCTCCAGAGCGGGCAAACTGGGTTTAAAAACCAATTTTACTGGTTTTCAGAGCGAGGCCGTGCCCCGGCCCCCCGGGTGTAATTTCACATGTGCAATGTGGGTCCAGTCCCGGGGGGCTGGGGACAGACACGTATACTGGTGCAGAGCAGAGGCCGGGGCCCCCCGCCCCCCGGGTGTAATTTCACATGTGCAATGATTTGGTCCCGAAGGGGCAGCTTTGGGGACGCCATATACTGGTGCAGAGCAGAGGCCGTGCCCCGCGCCTCCCAGAGTGTAATACACACTGTGCAATGATGGCTCCCGGCGGGCAGGGTGGGGGACGGGGCCCGTTTTCCTTTGGTTTCAGAGCAGAGGCCCTTTCCCCCCGCCCCCCCAGGGGGTTAATTTAAAAACTTTTTTGCAATGATGGCTCCAGAGGGGGGCGCTGGGGGGACAGACCAGTATACTTTGGTTTTGGGAGAGCAAGGCCGGGGCCCCGCGCCCTCCCCGGGTGTAAACCCCAATGTGCAAATTTATGGCTCCAGAGCGGGCAGTGGGGGGGACAGCCAGTATATGGTTTCGAGCAGAGGGGCCCTGCCCCCCGGGGCCCCCCAGGGTGTAATACAACCCGTGCAATGAGGTCCAGAGCGGGGGGGAGCTGGGTACAGGGCCGTATTCTGGTTTCCCGAACAGAGGCGGTTTCCCCGGCCTCCCCGGGTTTTTTTACACCTGTGCATGATGGGGTCCAAAAGCGGGCAGCTGGGGACAGCCCGATACTGGTTTCGAACAGAGGCCGTGCCCCCCCGGGGCCCCCCCCCAGGGGTTTAAAACACCTGTGCAAAAGATTTGGGTCCAGAGCGGGCGGGGGTAAGACCGTATTTGGTGCCCCGAGCAGGGGGGCCGTGCCCCCCGGGCCCCCCCCAGGGTGTAATACACACTGTGCAATGATGGCTCCCAAAACCGGGGGCCCGCTGGGTACAGCCGTATTAATGGTTTCAGAGCAGGGCCCTCCCCCCGCCCCCCCAGGGTTTTTGGGAAATTTTTTTAAATGTGCAATGTTGGCTCCAGGGGAAGTGGGTTTGGAAGGTTTTTTGGTTGGGGAAACAAAAGGCCCGGTTTTTCCCCGCGCCCCCCCTGGTGTATTTCCCCACTTGGGGCAAAAGTTGGGGTCCAGGGGGCGCTGGGGTTTCAGGCCGTTTACTGGTGCAGACGGGCCGTTTCCCCCCCGCCCCCCAGGTGGAATACCAATTTTTGCAATGATGGCCCAGAAGGGCCCCCGCTGGGTACAGCCAGTTCTGGTGCAAGGGAGAGGCCCTTTTCCCCCCCCCTCCCCGGGGTGTAATACCCTGTTTCAATGAGGCTCCAGAAACGGGCAGCTGGGGGACAGGGCCGGTTTTAATGGTTGGGAGAGCAGAGGCCGTGCCCCGCCCCTCCCAGGGTGTAATACACACTGTGCAATGTTTGGGCCCCGACCGGGGGGCTGGGTACGACCAGTATACTTTGGGGCAGGGGCAGAGGCCGTGGCCCCGGCCTCCCGGGGTTTTAATAAACACTGTTGCAATGATGGCTCCCGGGCGGGGCAGTGGGTAAAGACCGTATTGGGCAGAGCGGGGCCGTTTCCCCCCCCGCCCCCCCAGGGGGGTAATAAAACCCCTGTGCCAAAAGATGGCTTTCCCGAAACGGGCAGTTGGGTACAGACCGTTTTTACTGGTTTCAGAGAGAGGGGGCCCTGCCCCGCGGCCCCCCAGAGTGTTAAAAAACACCCGTGCAATGGGTTTGGGGGCCAGAGCCGGGGGAGTGGGTACAGACCCGTAAATGGGCAGGGGCAAGGCCGGGGCCCGGCCCTTTTTAGGGTTTTAATACACACCCGTTTCAATTGGTGGCCCCCAGAGCGGGAGCCCGGGGGGACAAAACCAGTATATGGGAAAAGCAAAAGGGGGCCCGGGCCCCCCCCGCCCTTCCCCGGGGTAAAAACACCCCTGTGCAAGATGGCTCCAGAACCGGGCGCTGGGGACGACCCGTATTTTCTGGGGCAGAGCAGAGGCCGGCCCCGGGGGCCCCCCAGGGTTTTTAATTTCACAATGTGCAATGTTGGGTAAAGGGGGGGCAGGTGGGTACGGACCAGGGATACTTTGGGGCAGGGCCCGAGGCCGTGCCCCGCACCTCCCAGAGTGTAATACACATTGTGCAATGATGGCTCCGAGGGGAAACTGGGGGGTACCTTTAAAGATACCTTGGGGGCCCCTGGCAAGAAGAGGGCCGGGGCCGTTTGGGGGGCCCCCCGGGCCCCCTCCCAGGGTGTAAAACACACTGTGAATGGGTGGTCCGGCGGGAAACCCGGGGGTACAGAAACCCGTTTAATTTGGTGCCCGGGGCCAAGGGGGCCCTTTCCCCGCCCCTCCAGGGTGTAATACAAACCCGTGCAAAAAAGGGGTCCAGGGGGGCAGCGGGTACAGGGGCCGTATTGGTGCGGGGCAGAGGCCGGCCCCGCCCCCCTTCCCCGGGTGTTTTTCACACTGTGCAATGATGGCTCCAGAGCGGGCCGCTGGGGGGACGACCAGATCCCGGTGCAGGGGCAAGAGGGCCCTGCCCCCCCGCCTCCCAGGTGTAATACACCCCCTTTTGGAAAAAGATGGCCTCCAGACCGGAAGTGGGTACAGACCCATATACTGGTGCAGAGCAAAGGGGGCCGTGCCCCGCCCTCCCGGGGGTAATACAAAATTTTGCAATTTTTTGGCTCCAGAGCGGGGTGCTGGGTAAAAGACCCTATCCTGGTTTTCAGAGCAGAGGGGTTTCCCCCCGCCCTCCGGGTGTAAAACACAATGTGCAATGATGGGGTCCAAAACCCGGAAAAGTGGGGGACAGACCAGTTTTTTACTGGTGCAGAGCAGAGGGGCCTTGGACCCGCGCCCCCAGGGGTTTTAATAAAAACACCCGTGCAATGATTTGGTCCGGGCCGGGACTGTGGGTACAGGGCCCGTATATGGTGCAGAGCAGAGGCCGTGCCCCGCGCCTCCCAGGGTGTAATACACACTGTGCAATGATGGCTCCGGGGGGCAGCTGGGTCGGAACCGGGGATCTGGTGCAGACCCGAGGCCGTTTCCCCGCGCCTCCCAGGGGTTAATTCACACTTTGCAATGTGGCTCCGGCGGGGAGTGGGTACAGACCGTTTCTGGTTTCAGAAGCAGAGGCCGGTTTTCCCCCCCCGCGCCCCCCCCAGGGGTGAATACACATTTTGCAAAAGATGGCTTTCCCGAGCGGGGGGAGTGGGGGAAGACCAGTATATGGTTTCAGGCAAAAGGGCCGGGGCCCCCCGCCCCCCGGGTTTTTAATACACACTGTGCAATGATGGCTCCAGAGCGGGCAGCTGGGTACAGACCAGTATACTGGTGCAGAGCAGAGGCCGTGCCCCGCGCCTCCCAGGGTGTAATACACCATTTTGCATTTGGGTGGTCCCGAGCGGGGCAGCTGGGGTTTCGACCGTTACTGGTGAAAAGCAGAGGGGGGTTTCCCCCCGCCCTCCCAGGGTGTTTAAAACACACTGTTGCAAAGATTTGGCCTTCAGACCCGGGGGGCTGGGGGGAAAAGGGAAAGTATACTGGTTTTAAGGCGGGGGCCGTTTCCCCGCCCTTTCCCGGAGTGTAATACACACTGTGCAATGATGGCTTCCCGAGGGGGGCAGCGGGGGGTTTTTAAAAACCAGTTTAATTGGTGCCCAAACAGAAAGGGCCCTGCCCCCCCGCCTCCCGGGTTTTTTAATTTTCCCCACTTTTTGCAAAAGGAAAGGCTCCCCGAGCGGGCAGCTGGGTACGACCGGGATACTGGTGCAGGCAGAGGCCGGGACCCCCCTCCCGAAATGAAACCCCAAATTGGGGCTGGAGGCCCCCAAAGGGCGGGGGCAAAACCTTTTGGGTAAAAAAAGGGAAACCAAAATTAATAATGGGTGCCAGGCGGAAAGGTTTTTTTTCCCGCGGGGGGCCCCCCCTCCCCCGGGGGGTTTCAATTGCAATTTTTTGGCCCCCCAGAGCGGGGAAACTGGGTCTTACAACCAGTTTTTCCCCTTTCAAACCCGAGCCGTTTCCCCGCGCCTCAGGCTTTTGTTAAACAAAAAAAACTGTTCAATTGATCTCCCGAACCGGGGCCAACTGGGTTTCAACCAGTTTTTTTACTTTCCCGGCAGAGAGGGCCGGCCCCTGCCCCGGCCCTTTCCCGGGTTTTTTGGTTTTTAATGGGGCAACCCCTGTGCAATTAATTTTTGGCCCCCCCAGTTTGGGGCAAGTGGTTACCAAACCAGTAAAAATGGTTTTTTCGAGAGACCGTTCCCCGGGGCCCTCACAAAAATTTTAATTACAAACTGGTGCAAATGAATTGCTTCCCAGGAAAAAGGGCAAAAATTTTGGGGGTTTACCAATTTTTATACTGGGGCAACCCGGGGAAACCGTGTTTCCCCCGCCTTCCCCAAAAATTTTAATACCACCCCCGTCCCCTTTGATGGCCCCCAACCGGACCCCTGGGTATTTTTCAGAACCCCATTTTAATGGTGCCCAAGCCAAAAAAGGCCCGTTGCCCCGGGGGCTCCCAGGGTTGTAAAAAATGTTTTTAAAAATGAAAGGGTTCCGGCGGGACTGGGTTTAATACACATGTGAAATGATGGTCCCAGAGCGGGCGTGGGTCGCCCGGTATACTGGTGCAGAGCTGCAGAGGTCTCCGCACGCCCTCCTGCTGAAAGTGAGGCCCCCAATCTGCGGGGTCTGGATACGCACCTGAAGTCGGGGAGATTTCAAAGTCCTTGTGCGGCTCAGAACACAGGATGGAGAACTCAAAGTCAACTGGACTGGAGCTGCGCAGCGGAAGGACATAGCGCGCACTGCAAGGAGAGAAGAACAGAAGGGATGAACCACACCAACCCCGCGTGAGGTGTACAATATGCATCATTATACTCCAGTCACATCCAGAGCTGCAATACTGCTCTTACATCCAGTCTTATACTCCAGTCACATCCAGAGCTGCAGTCACTATTCTGCTGTTACATCACGTCTTATACTCCAGTCACATCCAGAGCTGCAATACTGCTCTTACATCCAGTCTTATACTCCGGACACATCCAGAGCTGCACTACTGCTCTTACATCCAGTCCTATACTCCAGACACATCCCGCGCTGCAGTCTATATTCTGCTGTTACATCTCATCTTATACTCCAGTCACATCCAGGGCTGCAGTCACTATTCTGCTGTTACATCACATCTTATACTCCAGTCACATCCATAGCTACAAAACTGTTCTTACATCATGTCCTACACCCCAGTCCCATTCATAGCTGCACTCACAATCCTGCACTTGCATCATGATTTACACTCCAGTCACATCTAGAGCTGCACACACTATTCTAATGGCTAAGCTCAACGACTTTCTAAAGGGATATTGGCCTGTTGTTCGATTTGTAAAACGCTCTGGATTGGGGGTGGGGTATAGGTCTGACATAAAAAAGTAGTGACCACAGCTCTGGACTGATGGAGTTAGGACATGATGTAAGCATCAAAATAGCGAGTGCAGCTCTGAGTGACTGGAGTATAGGACCATGATTGTACAGCAAAATAGTGAGTGCAGCAATGGATGTGACTGGAGTATAGGTCATGATAGCAGCAGAATAGTGACCCCAGCTCTGGACGTGACTGGAGTATAGGACAGGATGTAACAGCAGAATAGTGAGTGCAGCTCTGGATGTGACTGGAGTATAGGTCATGATAACAGCAGAATAGTGACCACAGCTCTGGATGTGACTGGAGTATAGGACATGATGTAACAGCAGAATAGCGAGTGCAGCTCTGGACGTGACTGGAGTATAATACTTGATGAAACAGCAGAATAATGACTGCAGCTCTGGATGTGACTGGAGGATAGGACATGATGTAACAACAGAATAGTGACTGCAGCTCTGGATGTGACTGGAGGATAGGACATGATGTAACAGCAGAATAGCAAGTGCAGCTCTGGACGTGACTGGAGTATAATACATGATGTAACAGCAGAATAATGACTGCAGCTCTGGATTTGACTGGAGTATAGGACATGATGTGTGAAGTGTGTTCTCTGGAGCCATCCATCATGATCTGGTGCTGGACACAGGACGTTTGGCTCCATCACTGTTCCTTCATATAAACAGCCGGAACGCGTCATCTCCACATGAGGAGCATCTGTCACCTCCGCGCCGCGGCCAAACCGTCCACAGCTGGAAATCCTCACCGAGCATATATATGTGTCCTGGAGCGTTATAAGAGGAGCGGCTGATATCAGTCACACAGGATGTAATGTCTCTGGTTATATCAGTACTGAGGTTTAAAAGGACGGTGAATTTATCAATAGGTTTTAAAGT